>JBDFRD010027876.1:0-15273 GCA_039654405.1 Bullina lineata | reverse complement strand
TCTCTCTCTCTCTCTCTCTCTCTCTCTCTCTCTCTCTCTCTCTCTCTCTCTCTCTCTCTGACTCTCTCTCTCTCACTCTTCACTACTTATCTCGACAACTACCCACTACTTACACAGACATTAGACATTTCTTCTGCTGCTGATCGATGTGGAGCATGCGAGTTTTGCTGAATCTTCTTTTTGAAGGGAATGAACGTTTGAATAACAACAGTTTGTGCTGTATTGTTGTGCAGAATTTTTGGAGAACTTTCAGAACCCAAGCACTTAGAGAGTTTGCATTCAGCACCATATATCACGTACACTCAGTTTAGAAAAAAAATATGAATAACAGTCAAGTTTATGAGCTTTCCTCGGTTTATGATACCTATGTAAGTATGGGGAATCTATTAAATCAATAAGATTCATGGTTGCTCCCGCATGGATGGAGCAAAAATGATCAAACTTTAAATTATAGATGTTGGTCTGGTGTAGATTTAGACCTAGTGCCTTTCGTAGCTTAACCCTTTCACTGCCAAATCCACCTAGCGACGCAAAGCAATGTTTGCCAATTGTTAACGTTGATAGTGTTACTTCGTTGTATCCGAATTTCAGTCTTTACTACATGTATTAATTAACACAAGACCCACCTCTTTTCCGCACTTTCCGTTCGATTAATACATTACTTAGGTTATGGTGCTTGCTGATGGTCATAGTGTTCAGTACCGAGCGAGCAGTGCGTTTTTGGGTCTGGAGGATTTCGCACCAAACATCACTAGATCGTCGTTCTTACGTCTCTTGTCTGCACCAATGTTAACAATCATTTTGCTACACAATTTGTTCTTCATGCTTTCAAACAACCACGATGTTGATTTCAATGTGTTCTTACACCAGCTGAACGACAATGCCAGGACCTTTTCAAATGATCAAGCTATCGCATTCACTTATACACCTATATTAACCCGTCCTTAGATTCTTAGAATGGGGCTCTGCACTAGTTTCTAAAGAAATATTGCTAAAAGACAAATATATCATCTGGGGTGTTTTCAAAACGATATATCGAATCGTGCAGCGTAGTCTAATGCATCATGTATAACCATTATACCTGTTATGACCACAATGTCATCAAACCAATTTTTTTGAGACCTATTTTTATGAAATGTGGGAATATTAACTAGATGAAATCTAATCCCTCTGTTCTCAGCATCTAATGAAAAAATCAGTAACAAAAATGTGTTGTCTAACTACTCTACAGTAAAGTAAAGTTCCTTTAAGGCCTATGAGGCCCATAGAGCCTGAACTTATCCGGTTTCGGTGGCGTGAAGCGGAACAGATGATGTTTACATCATCTCCTAGACAGGGCGCTAGTCTGTCGTAACTACGCTGCAATAGTCTTATTTTATTATTTCACGCTACTTTTTTCTTTTTCACAACTTGTCGTTGTCAATTTCACTTTATTATCCTTTTCCAGCTGCGCAACTCCAAGTACTAGTAATTTGCCTCTCATTTTGTTGTTGCTATTTATGTAAAGTGAAGTTCCTTCAAGGCCATAAGACCCATAGAGCCGGAGCTTATCCCGGTTTCGGTAGCGTGAAGCGGAACAGATGATTTTTTTACATCATCTCCTAGACAGGACGCTAGTCTGTCGTAGGCTTACTTCCCCAGCAGAATACGCTGATACCCAATTCACACCTGGGTGGGGAGAGGAAAATGGTGTACAGTGTCTTTCCCAAGGACATAACACGGTCACCTCCTGGGCTCAAACTCAGGACCCATGGATTAGGAGTCCAACGCTCTAACCATTCTGCCACCGCGCTACACTCAGATTGTGCGAGGTTTAAGTTAGAGACAACTGTACTGCACAATTTCTTCCCTGAAAAGCCTTTTTATGTTCGAGTGATTTTATTCCATGTGGTGGTTTCCCATATTACGCAAAGGCCTAAACCTTAAAGAAATTGAGCTTTTCAACAGACCACTAGCATGTCCCAAGCTGAAGCTGATTTGGAACTGATTTTGTCGTCCAGCTGGTTTCAAGTAGACTGAAATTTGATCATTTTAAAATGTAATCTTAGATTTGTCTCAATTTCACTTGCATTACTACACATGTAGGCCTACATGTAGATCTAGTAGTTTTCACCGCCTCTGTGCACTTGACACTCTCATCACTTGGTTCTTGTTGTTAAACTTACATTATAACCTACATAACGTACATGTATCAAGAAGGCTACACTCACCATACCCTAGGCCTTGTCAAGAACATTAGAACTTGAATAGAAATAAAAGCGGTACATGTATATTATAATGTTACTGTTTCGCCCTTTTCCTTTGTACCTCAACGGATAAGGAAGCCGTTCATCCACCATTGACTGATCAAGACGGGTTACATTCACCATATCCTAGGCCTTGTCAAGAACATTAGACTTGAATACAAGTGTACATTGTAAATGCAGTGTATGTTACGCTCTTTTCCTTTGTGCCTCAACGGATGATGAAACCGTTGATCCACCATTGACTTCCACCACTACAAAATTCTCTTCTGTCTTAGTCTTAGCCTCGCCATGGACTAAAAAATGATTATTAGGAGAGAAGTTGGCAGAATCTATCCATGCTGAAAAACGACCACAGATCAGCCTTGAACGTTGTTGTTTACTAACACAGCGCAGTCCTATTTCCTTGAATGATAGATTGTGCATCCGAATAAAGGTTATATTAAATTTATTACTCGGTGTGAATTTTAGTGTCCAAAATGTGACTGATGTTTTCCACAGCTTTCCTATGAAGTTTTACTTCAAATTACTTGTGTTGCAGCATGTGAGTCTGCTTTTATTCCCTGTGCATGAACAATTTGTGTCCTGTCATCAAAGTATACAAATACAAGGGACAAAATGAAAAAGGCAATCGTCCTAGAAATGTCATACACTGTATATATAACCACTACATCAACTACATGTATACTCATTTTTGTAAAACTCGTATCAATACATGTACATGTAGTTATCAAAGTCAAAGTTTGCAATTTCCATCTATGTCAGCGTTAAAAAAACAGATTATGCACTTTATTTGAGAAAGAAAATATTACATTATACAATGTAGGCCTACATTATACAACATACATAATGTATGCACAATATTACAAAAATTTACTTGTCATGTTGCACAGTATATCAATCTGAAATTGGAGACTGGCTGAAACTGAAGTTCACGTACTGAGACTTTATCTGCGTCTGCCGGCAGAAATTTCATGGATCGAAGAGACTCCTGATGTATAGAATTAAATTGCCTCCTCACACATTTTACACAAATTATGTACAATTACATTGGTGGTTCATGGACGAGATTTATGCCGGGTATTGAGTATTGAACACGTGGGTGGTCTATCTGTAATTGTAATTCAATGTAATTGCCATAAACAAATTTCACCAGCATGAAGGATCAACTACATGTATTTCATAGCCATCATCCCATAAAGTGTTTATCTTTCACTTTCACCAGTGAAAGATCTGACAGCATTGATGACAAAATGCAGCAATGAATAATATGAATATCAACGCCAGCAATACTGAACTCACTCATACAACGCAGTCACGTGAAGTGCTATTCATTTTTTATAATGAAATGAATTGCATCAAGCTATTCATGACATCACTCAGTGCGTAAATCTTTGTTCACATCATTCATATCGTGAAAACGATCCTCTACGGTATTTTCACGAAATTATAACATTCAGACCAATCCGCAACAAGCCCGGTTTATACTGTATCACTGAGAATCACTCACTCTATTTCAGCATGACGGCGGACGATGATAAGGGTTAGACTTAGAGAGAAGGAGGTAAAAAGAGGAGGGATGAGAAAGAGAGTGGAGAGGACGGAGCAGTAGAAGGATAAGGAACATAGCAGAGCGAGAGATACAGATAGTGTACCGGTAGCGCCGTAGCTTATTCTGTAGTGATCTTGATCCTAGATCTTTGATGCACATGATGTACATGTATGTTGTGCGTGAAGAGATGTTTCCACGAAACAGACAAGATCGTGAAAATACCGCAAGTGAGGATGTTGGGGAGGTGGGCTTCATCCACCCAGTTGCAGGTGTGAAGGGGAGTAAGGACAGGGGTGAAAGGGATGGGAGCAGGGCTATATATAATTGAGAGGAGTGGACACCCAAGGTGTGTATGAGATCTCTAGCCTTGACTCAATGGCCTATACTGGGTCTGAGTTAGAGTGAAAGTAGGGTGGTCTTGTGTTTGCTGATTGGCAACAACTAGGCCAACATGTACCGGTATTTAATGGGACCAGTGAACTCGTTGTGTGGTGTGAACAAACGCTGACTTTGTTGAGGTGGAATGATAATGTGGGCCTAGAATCTATCCTGGAGTCACAGTTTTATGAAGGTCAACACATTGAGGTCACACTCACAGTTTCCTATAGCCTTGTAGAATGTATTCAACGAGGATACAGTGTATTACATTAGCAGTGCTTCCAGTTGTCCGATTTGCGGAACTCCGCAAAAACAGAAATCCTTAAAAAAAATAATACACGTAATAAAAGGTGCCCAAAAAAACATTTCTTCAGCGTAAGTGGGACGCTGTTCCCCTTACAACCCCCTGCCCCGCTAAAATCTTCGAAAAATTAAATTTGCTGCTGGAAGCACTGATTAGGCTGGTCCCCATAACCTCACTATCCGAGGTTCACTGTAATTTCTAAAAATTACATCGTGTGGTTAGGGTTAGGGCCGAACAGTTAGAGCGTTGGGAAAGACACTTTACACTACACATGTATTTTTCCTCTCCCCACCCAGTTGCGAATTGGGTAACGGCAGATTCCGCTGGGGAAGTGAACATGTATACGACAGATTAGCGTCCAAATGTGTGGCCTATACCCTGATAAGGGTGAGATGATGAAGTACATGTAGGCTCTACTGTATTCCACATGAGAAAACTACTTCACAAGAACTGGCTTCACACATGTGTACTTTTACATTCAAACTTGGCATGTACCAACAACACTCATTATAAACAAGGTTTAAATTTAAAAATTGTTTTTATTGAGTGGAAATGAATATTTACAACACACGTACACATGACATATTATATTACTATTACATTATTTTGTGTGTTTTTTTTAAACAGTAATTGACACACTCCTCGTTTTGCCTGGTCAAGTGGCATTCATTTGCATGATTTATTCCAAAGCAAGTCCCTGAATATTTTATAAACCTCAATACTGAAGAGGTTGGATTTTAAAAGACCAAACAGGTAAAACCAAGAATACTTCAAACACTTAGTTCTTCCACATTCGTACTGGAATTCAGCAGAATAAGACAAAGGAAAAAAAATGTGCACCCCTCCTCTTTTTTTTAGCAGTTATGTAATCCCTGTGGTTTGCAACACATTGTAAAAAAAAATAATTCAGCAAGGGGGAAGTCAACATCAAATCATTAAAGCAAGCAAAAAACTAAAAAATAGAACCGAACCTGAAGGGAATATTATTACATGTACAATGCATTATTAATTACAAGTATGCACACATACTGTATACTGATTTAAAACTAAAAATGTGTAATGTTGAAATTACCAATTTAATACATGTGTAATGCTCTTGTAATGTCCCCCTCCCCCAAACACACACACACAAAAAGCCTTTGAGCACAGTATAAAAATTTCATTATTCATGCAGGTTTGTAAAGGCAAAGTACATTTGTATACAGGGAAGAGTTCAAATGCATTAATGATATACATACACACATGCTCGGTCTCCTACTTTCAAAAAGCATTTTTCAAACCTGGACTCTATGTGAGGAAATGGATGGAAGCGTATAATACATGTACATTTGTACTTGAGCGCCGCAGTGGCCAAATGGTTAGAGTGAAGAACTCCCAAACCAGTGGTCCTGAGTTCAAATCTAGAAATGTATGTGTTGTATCCTTGGGAAAAGACACTTTACACCATTTTTTCTCTCCCTACCCAGGTGTGAATTTTCTGCATATTCTACCGAAGAAGTAAACCTATGATAGAATAGTGTCCTGTTAAGGAGATGAAGTAAAAATTACATCATGCACATTAATTTGTATGTTCTGCTTCGCACTACCGAAACCAGGATACGCTCCGGCTCAATGGGCCTTATTATATAAGCCGCGAAGGAACTTTACTTTCACTAACTTACTCAAACTAACTAGTACCGTAATAAAAGCTGTGCAAAACCTGCTCTCAAACTCAATAAAAATGCAAATGCTGCATGGAAGCTAGGGACAGTGAGAAAATTAGTTACACAAGTAAAGAGAACTGTCCTGAAGTTACAACACCATCAGATGGAACTGACACTTGATATATTGTATAGCTGTCTTCTCAAGGTGAACAAAGGATGGAAAGACTTCATGTAAAGAAATCATGGAAGAACAGAAGGATAAACACCAACAAGGAAGAAAAGGCGTGTGGGAAGAGCAAGAGTAGAAAGTAAAAAAAATGAAAAGTAGATCGTTAATTTAACCCTATCCGTAAGTCGTGTTTTACAATTCGTATCCGTATTATAATATATCAGGGTTGTCAGTGTACCCCCATATTTCTAATATAAATATAGTCCAAAAGCTTATTCGTACAAACGGGGTGACATTGTGAACCCACATTTGTCATGGACAAAATCCAGTTATGCTTTCCGTACACTGGGGGTGACGTAATCTCACACAGCGTAGAGAAACTGACAGGTCCTTACAATACGAAACCCTTTGTACATGATAACTTTATAACTTTAGCACAAAAGTTTGTCAAACTGAATTTTTGAGGAAGACTGAAAATTTCAAAAAAATTTCCATTGTAAGCATTTCAACGGCCATAAAAATAACCTCTGGGGTAAGTTTTGACCCCTTAGTAAGGTTAAGAGTTCAACTGTTTAGAGAATTGTTACCTTGGTAGAACTTTAAAAATCCTGTGATTAATTTTTCTCTATTTTCTCGAACGTGAAGACTTACTTCTACATCAACAGAAATGTTATCAGAATAGAAATACACTGCACATGACAACTTATTGCTCTATTAATTTAAAATTATTATAATTACAATAATTTAAAATTGATAGGCAAGCATTTCATTAGAATTAGAACAAAACTCATTATAAAAAATAATTGATACATACATGTATGAATGTTCACTTATTACTTACTAAATGAGACTTTACAACACTTCTTGCAACAATGATTACATCATTTTTTTAAACTCTGTTCTTCTCAAAAGCCAAATGTTAAGTGTTTTTGCATTACAGTGAAATCCACCTTCTGACATCTAAATAATGAAACTACATGTATATTACATTACTTACAGACCAGATATTATATATTTCATTTATGGTCATTGTGTGTAAAAAAAAATTATTAATATAATAAATAATTAATATGTATCATAAAATTATATATGAAGTTACAAAAAGGTTACACAGCAAAAAAAAAAAGTACAATCATGTATGTAAAAAGCACATGAATGGAATAAATGGAAGATTTCAAGATGCTTATATATTATATTCCTTTCAACAAGAGTGATATTGAACTTGAACACAGAGGATGGGACCAAAGGTGGAAAAGTTAAAAACAGTTTCTTTTCTTCTTAAATTATGCACCCATTTCTTCTTAGACAAAGCTTATCTTTGGGCATAACAGTTTCTTTTCTTCTTAAATTATGCACCCATTTCATCTCAGACAAAGAATCTTTGGGAGTAACAGTTTCTTTTCTTCTTAAATTATGCACTCATTTCATCTTAGACAAAGCTTATCTTTGGGCATAACAGTTTCTTTTCTTCCTAAATTATGCACCCATTTCATCTACAAAGCTTATCTTTGGGCATAAAAGTTTCTTTTCTTCCTAAATTATGCACCCATTTCATCTTAGACAAAGCTTATTTTTGGGCATAACAGTTTCTTTTCTTCTTGAATTATGCACCCATTTCATCTTAGACAAAGCTTATCTTTGGGCATAACAGTTTCTTTTAAATTATGCACCCATTTCATCTCAGACAAAGCTTATATTTGGGCATAACAGTTTCTTTTCTTCCTAAATTATGCACCCATTTCATCTTAAACAAAGCTTATCTTTGGGCATAACAGTTTCTTTTCTTCCTAAATTATGCACTCATTTCATCTTAGACAAAGTTATCTTTGGGCATAACAGTTTCTTTTCTTCCTAAATTATGCACCCATTTCATCTTAGACAAAGCTTATCTTTGGGCATAACAACAGTTTCTTTTCTTCTTAAATTATGCACCCATTTCATCTAAGACAAAGCTTATCTTTGGGCATAACAGTTTCTTTTCTTCTTAAATTATGCACCCATTTCATCTTAGACAAAGCTTGTCTTTGGGCATAGCAACAGTTTCTTTTCTTCTTAAATTATGCACCCATTTCATCTTAGACAAAGCTTATCTTTGGGCATAACAGTTTCTTTTCTTCCTAAACTATGCACTCATTTCATCTTAGACAAGCTTATCTTTGGGCATAGCAAAAATTAAATGGCTTCTATTATTGTACATTTAAAATGGATGGTTATGATACATCCTCGTTTGGATAATCAGAAATTTGGCCGTTATCATGGACAAATATGATCACATTCTTGAACGGGTCATTACAGTGTTCCGAGAAATCATCGGAGGGAAATTCCTGCAGTAACTGGTTTTCATTACTTGGGGGATCACAGGAGGGCAAAGAAGCAGAAGTTTTTGGATCCTCATCTTGCCTGCTGCGATCTAATCCGCTTCCACTGACCCTCTTTTCTGAACAATTCAGCAGTGGCTTATCACACGTGGAGTTTTTTAGTCTCTCTATGACAGAAGCATTTTCAACATATTGAGACGGCGCACAAGTGTTTGCATGATATGTTTCGTGATCGTCATCAGAGTCGTCAGAAACTAAGTCTATAACGGAATTGTTTAAAATAGCTGCTGTGTCAAGACTATTCTGGTCAGGTTTCCTATTCATTGAACCACCATTACAAGCTGTGAAGTGAATTCCATTTTCATTCTCCTCAACTCGTTTCTTCACGTTCTGAGGATTTACACCACGTTCAGATCTATTCGGGCTGAAATCTTGTCCCTGTAATTCAGGCTTTTCTTGAGAATCAATAGATCTGAACTTGGGTGCATGCCCCTTTCTGAAATAATTCTCTGAGTTGTCACCATCGCCACAATTGTCTCCATTTGAGCTGCTACACGGCTGTGTCAAATCAATACAAGGACTGATGCCCGCGAGATTCCGAGATTCTCCACCACAGACACTGTCTGCATCTGTGAGGCTTGCCTTGGAAAAATCCTCTTCGCTGACGGAACCTACGGCAAATATAACCGGACAGCTCAGGTCTTGACTGCTGCCCTCCTGCAGCTTCTCCTCAGCGTTTACCTCCACCATTTGATTATCCACAGCATTTGTCTCTGGTGCGCAGTCCCACTCCTGATTCCAGGGCGCATTGTTAGGAGACAGTTCATTGCACTTTTGTCTGTGTGGTTCAGTTTTGACTACGGTAAAGGAACTACAAGAATCATTAATCTGAACATGGACACGGTGAGGGGTTCCCATATTCATTAAAGAATCTGTTTTCTGGCCGACAGGTGTCTGTACGATTGAGGAAGCACTCACTGGAACACCGGAAGTTTGTGGCAGAATAGACGGTGAATTTTCCCACGATTCATTGGAAAAAGATGGAGGTACATTCGGAGAATGTTGGTCAGCTCCTGATGTGCTCTTCCCAAGCGTGAGGTAGGAATTTTCTTGTCTTGCCAGATTCATCAGTGATCCTAGCAAGCTCTCTTGGTCCAAGGTCCAATCTCCAGGTTCCAGTTTAAGTCCACTGTCCCTCCGGGCAAGGGAAAACATGTCGCGATACATCAACGCTGAGTATAATGGCAAAGGGTCCTCCCACTGTGTCGAAACATCAACCTTTGTCGCCTTTGATTTCTGGCAACATGAATGGCTCAGATCACAGGGACATCCATTCCTTAGTTGGTAGAACACTGGTGAGCCTGGTACAGGGTTGGAGACAGGAAGCAGCCTTGGTTTTCTCACTGCTCGGCCCGGGGAACCAGGGTATGTAAACTCTCCATCGTCAAATGCCGGATCACGTTCTATCTCAATGACAGGAGATGTGGAGGGCGCCTTTCTTTTTCTAGTCTTCAGATGAGTTGAAGATTTTTCAGATCTAAGTCTCTTAGCTTTTTCCTCAGGCTTTTTGCTTCTCGGTTCTTCTCTTCCAATTACAGTAAACTCATCTTTTCTCACAGATTTTGATTTAATGGAAGATCTAGGCATCTTCTTTCTGTCTGAAGTACCTGTGCCTCCCCTCTGTCTTAATAAACGCAACACCTGAAGTCTTTTCTTTTCACGTGTTGCCATATCGCGCTCTCTCCCTACTCTCATTGAACGTAGTCTATTTTCAATGAGCTGTTTCCCCTCTTTAGGCTTTCCTCTATTTTCAATGAGTTCTTTCTGTGTTTTAGCCTTTTTATTACCATTCCCATTCATTGATTTCACTGAAGAAAGCTTTGTTGCCTTATTAGCTGCAGGTGGCTTGTACAGTTGTTTCACGGAGCTAGCCTCAACTTTAACACTCTTCCTATTGACATCAGATCCTTCAGTCTTAACATCTGATCCCACAGTGTCCTCCTGGCCTCGTTTCTTCAAAGGTCTTCCCCTCTTCCTTTTCTCAGTTGCAGCAGCTGAAGCAATTGCACTGCGTCTTAGAGCAGACGCTCTCTTTACTCTATCCAAGTAGCACTTCCATTTTGCAGTCATCGTTTTCTGTTGCTTCGGTTTTGCCATCGTTTGATTCATGACAGATCGTCTATGATTCAAAAGTCTCAACGCAATAGATTCCGAATTCTCAGACTGCTTCACCATTTTCTTTGCGCTTAGAAAAGTAGCAGAAGTTTTCTTTTTACCCTCGTTCTCCTTCTGTGATTCTGTCTGGACTTTTGTCTCAGCCCTAGTCTTTCGCAGTCGAGCCCCTTGGTAACAGCGACTGCTCATCTTATTCTGCTTACTACTGTACCTCTTGACAGCAGCTTGGGAAAGGTATCCACGAAGCAGCTTCTTGTCCTTAGCCTGTTGCTTGGAAGATGCGCTCTGCTTTGTGTTATCAAATCTACCACTAGTAGCTGACGGTAAATTTTCCATGTTTTTCTTGCACAGCTGTACTTTCCTTCCACGCTGCCTGTCTTTCCGAGGAGACCATGTCTGGTCTATTTCTTTCTTCTTCTCGTAAGGTCCTCTTTTCTTTACTTCCGTCGCATCCGAATCTTCCAGGTCTTCCTTCAGCTTGCCACTCCCTTCATTGATGGAAGCTCCTGTTCTAGAACTCACTGAAACTTCGGCTTCTCCTGGTCCACTTAAGAAGTCGTCTGAACACTGTCCATCAGAGTTACCTTTCCTTGTTTCCACAATGAGCTCCTCCTCCTCCTGAGGTTTAGGTTTGGGAGGTCTTCCCCTCCTTCTCTTCGTAACATCCTTTCGAGGTCTTCCCCTCTTTCTCCTCTCAACATTTTCCTCGACGATGAAAAATCTGCCTTTCTCATGAGTACGAAAACTGCTCTCTTTCACCTGGTTACTGTGCAATACTCCTTTAATACTTTTCCCCCCTTCAGCTGTAAAAGAGTCGCTGTCCTCATCTTTCGATTTTTTGGCTACAGGCTGCTCTCCTCTTGACACATCGCCTTCCACAATCTCTCGCTTCGGAAGCACTGTCATTTTCATAATGGGTGGTTTTCTGTTCAATGATCTTTCTGCGTCTTCCGACAATTGAAGATTCATAACTTCTGTACTTCGCTTTTTATAGGGCCTCTTTTTCCGACTAGCAGCATCTGATGACAATTTAGGGTTCACAGCATCTGTTCTTGGTTTTTTATAAGGTCTCTTTGTCTGATCCACACTCATGACATCTGTTTCAGAATAAGATTTTTTGCTCTGATCCATTCTAAACTCTTCAGCAAGAGTATCTGAACTACGACATATCAGCTTCCTGCCTACAACACCGTCTTCAACTTGAAATCTCGCCCAAGACGGTCCAGTTTGCAACAAAGCATCTTTATCCTCTTGTAACAACTGTTCAACATCATCTCGCAATCGCTTGCTTCCTTTTCTCCTATCATCAGCTTTTCTTTGTCCCAAGCCCACATGATATTCTGACCCTGTCTCATTTAGCTCCTTCACCATCTCTTTGTCTTCTGAACTCTGTGAAAGTCCAGATCTTGTTTCAAGTTGTGGGATATCTTTACATGAAACTCCACCAGAGGTCTCCCCTTCCAGCCCAATATCGCTGGTTCTCATGCTATGAGGCCGCCCTTTCTTCTTCAAGGTATTTTCTGCTCCTCGAAATTCCAAAGTATGTTTTTCTTCATTGCCAATTTCGATTCCAACAGTTTGTTCCTTTTTTCCATGACTCTCTGTGTCCAACGAACGATTTTGACGACAGGTTTTAAACAAATCACAGCAACATCTCTTCTTCCTTCCTGGGCCTGAGTTCGCATTGAGAACCGAGGGCTGAGTTTTACTCATGGGCAGTTTTGCTTTCTTCCTATCTTCAACAGCAATCACTTTCTTCTTGTGACAGTTGCATACCTTTTCCGAATCCTCTGTCGAAGAGCTTGCCATAACAAACTCCTTACTTCCATGAGAGTTTTTCTGAAAATGATTCACTTTGACAGCTACATTATTTTCTGATGATGCTATCGTACTCTTTGGCAAATGTCCATATACTTGATTCTCTACCGGCTTTGGCAAAAACCTAATGGCCCCTTGGGAATTCTGTTGTCCATCCTGCTGTCCTTTGGCTACGTTATCCAGGAGACTTTTAGTTGAGACTGCCTCTTGCATTCTAATGCTGCCAGAATCCTTGGGCATGTCAGCCATGACTTTACCTCCACTATCTTCTTGTGATATATCTTTTACTTTGGTTTTCATATTAGAATCTCTAAAACCAGAATCTTGCAGCAGAGGCGAATATTCCGCACCCCCTGAAAGTCTACTCATTTTCCCATTGACAGTGTCTACACCTTTTGAAGATTTAACTGAATTGTCTCGCAACAGACTGCTCTTCTCAGCTGTCCTACTGCCTGATGATTCCACAAGACCTCTTTTCACCAAATACTCATAAAGAGCTCTTTTAGCCAAAAAAACTTGAGAAGTATCTTTTAAGCTGGAAAATGGAGACATCCCAGAGGAAGCTTTCTTCTTGGTGCTACCCAACGGCCTGCCGACTTTCCGTTTCTCAACCACAGGGGATTCCAAATTTAACTTAGTCGGATCTAGACGCTTTAAGCAAACACTCAAAGTCGGTAAACTTCTCCGTCTCCTCCTCTCTTCATCCTCTGGTAACACTGTTTCATTTCCATAGATATCACACCCGCCTTTCATCCCACTTCGTCTTTGAGTGATGGAGTCACCCTGGAACATCCTTTTTCCATTATATTTCTTTTTCTGTCTGTTTTCACCGTCATTGGATATGCTCATTTGTGGCCGGTCTAGGAACTCTTCATCTGAAACGAGTTTTATTTTACTGGTATCCAATAAGGCGGATGAGTTCAAATGTTCTAGATGTCCATCATCTCCTCCTGTCCGTGGCAGTGAACCAAGTGTAGCTTTTTCAGAGGATTTAAGAGTGAGAACACTTTTGGCATTGTGAACACGATTAAGGCTAGGAGTTTCAACATCAGAACAAAACAACTGCTCTGGTACCTCTGTCTCTAGTTGCTTCGTCATGGACCGCTTCATATCCTGCACTCTCTCAAGGGAATTTCCGTCTGGACGGGAAAGAGTCTGGCCAGATTCAACAGAACATGAAGAACGTACCTGGCAAGATTTAGTGCCTTGTGGCGTATCTGTGACTGAAGATTTAGTGCCTTGCGGCGTATCTGTGACCGAAGATCTCACTGACGATTTAGTGCCTTGTGACGTATCTGTGACTGAAGATTTAGTGCCTTGTGACGTATCTGTGACCGAAGATCTCACTGACGATTTAGTGCCTTGCGACGTGTCTATGACTGAAGATCTCACTGATGATTTAGTGCCTTGTGGCACTTCTATGAATGAAGATCTCACTGATGATTTATTGCCTTGTGGCGTATCTGTGACTGAAGATCTCACTGATGATTTATTGCCTTGTGGCGTATCTGTGACTGAAGATCTCACTGATGATTTAGTGCCTTGTGAGGTATCTGAGACTGAAGATCTCACTGATGATTTAGTGCCTTGTGAGGTGTCTGTGACTGAAGATCTCACTGATGATTTAGTGCCTTGTGGTGTATCTGTGACTGAAGATCTCACTGATGATTTAGTGCCTTGTGGCGTATCTATGACTGAAGATCTCACTGATGATTTAGTGCCTTGTGAGGTGTCTGTGACTGAAGATCTCACTGACGGAGACACTGAGACCTGGATGCTCTTCGGGAGAGAGACTGGCTGCGCTTGAGGAAGGGGTACCCTCTCTAGGGATGGAGATGACATTTGTCTGTGTGCTGAAGTAGAGATTTCTTGAACTGAGGGAAGTGAGTGAACACCAACACCAGGAGAAGCGACGTAACCAGGCTTGTTTAAACTCTGTTTGGACACCGACTGAACCACTTTACGCGATCCGGAACAATTGTGCTGTGGTGTCGTAGCATCAGCAACTTTGGGTTTGGGAGAATTGTTTTGGGGTGGAATTGATGAGATCTGGGGACTTGATGGCGATGATGTCACACCAGAGGCATGCAATGTAGATGAAGTAGCAATTTGATGTAATAGTGACGAGGCGTCTTGCACTGCAAGAGGGCGAAGAGACTGGGTTGATGTTGCATTAGCAATTTGTCGAACGTTATCACCAGCCTCTGATGTTGACATTCTAGGTTCATAATAAACTCCTCTATGGCAGTCATTTATTGCAGGTACAGAGGCATGTGGTCTAGAAGTCTGTGGAGGGTCTGATGGAATGATCAAGCTGTCAGCATTAGGAGCGTTTTTATCTTTTGCCTTTTGTGTAATAGTAGTTAGCTCATGTAATTTTCCCATTTGCCAACCAACACTTTAACCAGTGGATCAGACCGTTACTGCGTGTTTCAATGTTCTCAACTGTGGACAAGATAATGCTTCTATGTCACTCAAAACATTGGAAGCAAAGTCTTATGAAAATCCACTGGGGATGATGGCCTGTGTCAGTTTTGTTTGATCGGATGACAACTTGTGCTTTGCTTCGAATTCACAAAGTTCTTGTGAAGAATCTGACAGAATGTTTCTTGTTGATTCTAAACGAGAAGTAGATCAAAATAAGCTCTGATTACATTGTTCTCTACTAGCAAA
>JBDFRD010027765.1:0-15277 GCA_039654405.1 Bullina lineata | reverse complement strand
GGCTTCATTCTCTAGCCTTATCCTTGTACACGGTAAAATTACTCTTTTGGGTCCCCATTTTAATGCAAGTTCGGCTCAAGATTACTCCAAGCCTTAAATGGGGTTGGCATGTCTGCCATAGTTGTTAGGTGGAAATGATTGTAAAAAAATATTGTGGATTTTAATATAGCAGAACTGGCCCAAGATTTCACATCTGGCATATCTCCCCCTGCTTCTTTTAACTGAGAAACATTTGCTTCATTCTGAATGCGTTTTTAGATCAAAGGCAACCCTTGTATATTAAAAATGTACAACCCTACTTTATTAAGTCGTTCAGTTTTAGAATGGAACAGCCATGCCAACTTTACGGGTTCGCTGTCAGAAATTACGGGAAGCCGTCAGAAATTACACTTCACAGGCAATTATGGCGAGAACGCAACGAATATATACTTTTAAATTCCATTGCCGTAGCGTTCTTTGTTCCCTGGCGTTATCCTTGTACACTTGTACTGTTAAATTACTCTTTTGGGTCCCCATTTTATTGCAAGTTCAGCTCGTGGTTACTCCAAGCCTCCTGAAGGAAATACAGCAAGGATGTACATTCTCTAGGACAAAACTGTTTTTTCCTTTCAGGTGCTTATCGACAATGTGAACAATCTGGACCGGGCTTATGAGTTTGCTGAACGCTGCAACGACCCTGCCGTATGGAGCCAGCTGGCCCGCGCACAGTTGAACCAGGGCATGGTCAAGGAGGCCATTGACTCCTACATCAAGGCTGATGACCCGTCACAGTACATGGAGGTGGTCTCTGTGGCTGGCAAGAGTGGTGAGTTTCTAAAGTACCCTTTCGTTACCGATGCATCAAAATGCGTCGATTCCATGGACACACACACACACCCACAGACCCGATGTGTTGAAATGCGTTGATAACATTTCCCCCCAAACAATCCCAATGCGTCGAAACACACCGCTGGGTTTCACCTTGAACACCCTTTACTTTAATAGTAGTTATTTCTGTCTAAAATAAGATCGTGACCTTTAGCAATGCCCAATTGGATGTCCTGACCTAGTAAACTTACGTTAGTGGAAATTCCCGCTTTCACTAGTATTAGCGTGTGTTTGTAGTCATGTTTGTAGTCATGTAGTACACTTCAACTGCCTCCTCGGTAGCGCGGGGGGGCTGCTGGCTTACCAGGATGCCAGGGGAAAGTAGGTCACAGCTTAGCAGGGCTCATGAGGTTAACCCTAGTACCACATAAGTGCTCAAACGGAAGTTGTGAGCTTAAGGAGACCTTTTTGTTTCACTGCACGGTCAAAGCACGGCTGAGCCAAGCAACTGTATTGATAGACACTGAGCTGGAAATAATTTTGCTGGGAAACAAAATCGAAACATTGACTAATATTCCTAGTTATTTTTAGACATTGAACCCAGTGATTTTCCGTTACAGAGGAGGCTATATTTAGGTCCCCCGTGCTTTTCATGGCGGTGCGGGCCGACTTACTGGCTCAGGGGGCTTCCAGAATTAAGAAGCTTTACCAGAAGTTCGTGCACAGTTATGAACAATTTATCAAATAACTCATGTTTATTTATTTCTTTATTTTATATTATGTGGGCGTTGCGAGTCTTTGATGCTACATAAAAGAGGCATTGATTTGATAGTTGTGAAAGAGACTGTATGTGTGGGCCTTAGGTAGATCTCAAATAGAGAGCCTATATCCAACATGTTACAAGAATGAAAGGGAGAACTTAAAGCAAGCCGAAGAATGTTGTTGATCGATTTCAAACTTTGAACAGCGTTATTCTTACTGCCATATCCTATTGGTTGACAACATTAAACTGGCTTTGTTAAAAATACGCTTTTTCTTTAAACTTAAATTGTTCTCTTTATTTGGTCTCTTTTTTTTTTTTTATACATAACACTGGGTTCTTGATACAACGAAATGTTTGCCTTCACCTGTACAGAAATGTGTAATCCCAGTTTGTTCCTTGTCCAGATAATTGGGAGGACATGGTCAAGTTCCTTCAGATGGCCAGGAAGAAGGCACGGGAGACCTTTGTGGAAACAGAGCTGGTCTATGCGTACGCCAAAACAAACAGACTTGCCGACATGGAGGAGTTTGTGTCAGGACCAAACCATGCCAACATTACTCAGGTGATTACAGTAAAACATGACCATGCAGCTCTTTTTGTATTGTAACAGAATTCGTCAGTAATATTAGAAAGAATTAAAACTTACTAGTTGTTCCAACAAAACTGCTTTCTTTTCGATGTATGCGGTTCTGAAACTTTGGCATTTTTTTGTCATTTCTCAGATTAGTTTAGGGTTTTTTCTTGCTGTCGCAGGGAAATTGTTGAAGGTTGAGCTTGATAAAAGTTTTGATTCTCAAATGTGCTTTCTTTATCTTTTGAGTTAAGTTTGCTTGGAAAGACACTTGTTTTTACTTCAAGAGTTTAATTTTTTTTCCAGCGGACAAAAAAGTAATCGTCAGTCTTGTAAGTTTCATAAATTCCCCCCAGCCCACCTTTTTTTTTTCTTTGTAGATCCTTTTCAAATAACTGACCCCCTTCGCTTTCAGGTGGCTGACCGCTGTTTTGACGACAAAATGTACGAAGCTGCCAAACTCCTGTACAACAATGTGTCCAACTACGCTCGTCTGGCCATCACCTTGGTGCACCTGGGCGAGTACCAGGGAGCCGTAGACAGTGCCAGGAAAGCCAACAGCACCAAGACGTGGAAGGAGGTGAGTTCGCCAAAGCTAATAGAGAGAATAGAGTAGCCAGGTAGCCAGATGGTTGTAAGCCCTAGCCTCCCTCCAGATATGCTCCATTTCTTGTGTTCTTGTTTTTCTGTACTTTATTTTGATAGGGGAAAGGAAAGTTTATTTAATTTTTTTTTTCTTTTTTAAAGAAGAGTAGAAATGTAGTTTTAGGTTTTTGTTTTCATTGCATTTGTCATGACTTCTGTTGAAAGTATTTTACGAAACGTAATAAAAAACAATTGAAGTTCTATTGTCTTATACATCAAGTGCACGTTGTGCGTGGATAAACTTATGTATACTAAGGTGCTAGTGTCATAAATCTCAGGTGTGATTTTTATGTGGAAGACATCGGATGTAACAATGTGCTTTGATTATGTTGTGTCTCAGGTGTGCTTTGCCTGTGTGGACAATGGGGAGTTCCGTCTGGCTCAGATGTGTGGCCTTCACATTGTGGTGCATGCTGATGAACTAGAGGAACTTATCAATTACTACCAGGATCGAGGCTACTTTGAGGAACTCATCCAGTTGTTAGAAGCTGCTCTTGGTAAGTGCTGGGAAATAAAGAGAGAAGAGACAAGACAGACAGCAGCGGGAGCAAAAAGTGTTATGAAATTTAACATGCAATGGAAATTTTTAATTTTTTGAAGTTTGTAGAATGCAGCATAATTTTTTTCATAACTGTTTAAACCATATCTTTTCAGATTATAAATGTCCAGTGATCATATGAATAAAGTTCGGATAGGTCATTATCTTTTAAACATCATGGTGATAGGGGCAATGATAAAAACACGATGTGTGGACCCTTTCTGTGATGAAACTAGAGTAAAATGTGAAGTAGTTCCTTCAAAGCCTATGAGGCCCATGGAGCCGATCTTATCCTGGTTTCAGTGGCGTGAAGCGGTAGATGTGATTTTTACATCATCTCCTAGACAGGACGTTAGTCTGTTGTTGGCTTACTTCCCCAGCAGAATATGCTGGTACCCAATTAGCACCTGAGGACAAATGGTGTAAAGTGTCTTTCCCAAGGACGCAACACAGTCACCTCCCGGATTCGAACTCTGGACCCTTGGATTAGGAGTCCACCGCTCTAACCATTCGGCCACCGCACCACCAAAAATGTGAAGATTACCTTTAAAAGGTGGCAGAAATCATTACTGAAAGCTTATTCTGTTTCAGGTCTGGAACGAGCTCACATGGGTATGTTCACTGAGCTGGCCATTCTGTACTCCAAATACAAAACGGAGAA
This sequence comes from Bullina lineata, assembly GCA_039654405.1. NCBI lineage: Eukaryota > Metazoa > Mollusca > Gastropoda > Bullinidae > Bullina > Bullina lineata. The sequence goes on along the minus strand of JBDFRD010027765.1, from coordinate 11,292 downwards.
GATGAGGGAACATTTAGAGCTCTTCTGGTCTAGAGTCAACATTCCAAAGGTGAGGAGTGCTGAAAGGTCCATTATTTGAGATTGAGTTAATTGTTGAGTTGACAATGATTGTAATATCCTCTTTTCCTCTGATTTTCAGCTTTATGACTTAAACTTGAGACATGGCTAATTATTGTAAAAGCTGCTGTTGCATCCAGGTTTTGGCCTAACTATAAAGTATAGCTCAGCCAAACTGTGTTTTGAATAATACCATTCTAAACCATTTCCCTTCGTCTGTTAATTGTCACATTTTACTGCTGGAAAGTCTAAGCTTTACGATAATACCCATTTAATGCTCTTGTGTAATTTGTAGTGCTCTCTTGATATCCCCTGACAACCTGCTTGAAAATTGTGTTGTCGTTGTGCGTAGGTGTTGAGGGCAGCAGAACAGGCCCATCTGTGGCCAGAGCTGGTGTTCCTCTACGACAAGTACGACGAGTTTGACAACGCCATCCTCACCATCATGGCTCACCCGACGGAGGCCTGGAGAGAACCACAGTTCAAGGACATCATCACCAAGGTATGGACTGGAAGATGAGTCGTCGGGATTTTTTTTTGCTCGCCAGCCAGGGTGGATAACACTAGTATAGTTTTGCTCTTGGGGGAAATTTTTGAAGTGATATTTGGGTTAAGTTTAAATAGTCTGAAAGTTGTCCTCCTGAAATTTAAAAGAAATGGAAAGATTTTATATTTCTTAGAGTCGTGTATAAAGAAAATAAGCAATTAAAAAACTAAAGTTCAGTTGTTCCAGAGAATGAATTACCCTTTAACCCTTTCATTGCCAAAGTCACCGATCGACGAAAAGCAATATCTGCAAATTGCTAACATTAATGGTGTTCTTTTTCTTGATTCTTATGTTAATTATAACAACACCCACTTCTTTTCCACACTAGAATGAACAAAAATAGCTGAAGCAGTTGTTTTTTTTTTTTTAAACTTCTTCTCACACTATTTCATTACAAAAACGGTATTTTTTTGCTAGGATTCAGCGACAGATAGCTGGCAGTGAAAGGGTTAAGTGAACCAGACCACTGTTCCTCTGATGATGTATGGCTCCTGTACACTGATGATGGTTGCCCATGTGACCTCACAGTCCAAAGAATCTTTTTTTTTTTTCCCCCCGCTTCAGCCATTTACATTATACACCGTTGATTGATGTAATTTAAATGGTTACTTGTTTACTCTTTTATGTCTTGTTAGTGATCCAGAAGTGTTGCGGTCAACCATTTACATTATACACCATTGATTGATCTAATTAAAAAAGCTACTTGTTTACTCTGTTATGCCTTGTTAGTGATGCAGAAGTGTTGTCGGTATTTTCTGACCTGATGTAAGTTTCCTGCCTCTTTCCCTCCCTGTATCAGGTGGCCAACATTGAACTGTACTACAAAGCTATCCAGTTCTACCTGGACTACAAGCCCATGTTGATCAATGACCTGCTCATGGTGCTCACCCCACGCTTGGACCACACACGTGCTGTCAACTTCTTCATCAAGGTGAGAGTCCAAAATTTTTGCTTAGGAAGGAAATGAACGAAAATGTGTATTTTATTCTTTTTTTATGCCATAGTTAGTACACTATCATTTTATTGTTTGCATTCGGTTAGTTCCCCCAGCAATTTTTACAGTTTGTAAGCAAGACTAAAGCTGGAATATATTGAGTAATTATTGTGCAGCATTCTTTTCCGTCTTCTTTCTTTTTCTTTTTTTTCATCTTTGCTTTAAGTACAATTTTTTGTGTACTCGTTTGTTTTTGAAACATCTGGGTTATTTTTTAATCTGTATTTATTACGCCTGTCGGCACGATTAAAATCAATCGCAAAGTTCAGGGTTTCAGAGAAAAACTCTTCGACTTTCTCTCTGACAGACCAACCAGATTCCCTTGGTGAAGCCCTACCTGCGATCAGTGCAAAAGAACAACAACAAAGCAATTAACGAGGCACTCAACAACCTCTTCATCGAGGAGGAGGACTACTTGGGTTTACGAGCATCCATCGATGCCTACGACAATTTCGATAATATCGCTCTGGCTCAGCGTCTGGAGAAGCATGAATTGATTGAGTTCCGTCGCATTGCAGCCTACCTCTACAAGGGCAATAACAGGTGGAAACAGAGTGTGGACTTGTGCAAAAGGGACAAGTTATTCAAGGTTAGTCCCTGTTGCATTGTCCTTTTTACAGATAGCAAGAGTTTTTTTTTCATTTTTTGTTGTTGTTTTGTTTTTTAAACCCTAATTCCTATTATTTGTTATAGATAGTTATTCATTGGGTGGACTAGACTCTTTCCTTTGTTGTTGGGTCATTCTACGTCGGTTTTCAGTCCTAGATGCTTTCAGGTCTGATATCGCTTATAGAACTAGACACTTTCGGTTACATAGATGCTTATTTATCCTACTGTCTTCTATAAGTTGAAATACTATTCTGTAACTCTTCTATTTTCTGTCTGTAAACTTTGGCATGTTTTCCATCCTTCCTACCAGGATGCCATGATGTACGCCGGTGAGTCCCGCCAGGTGGAGATAGCCGAGGACCTGATTGCCTGGTTCCTGGAGAACGGCAACCACGAGTGCTTCGCTGCCTGCCTGTTCCAGTGCTACGACCTGCTGAGGCCAGACGTCATCCTGGAGCTGGCCTGGAGGCACAACATCATGGACTTTGCCATGCCCTACATGATCCAGGTCATGAGGGAGTACACCTCCAAGGTAAGGGCACTGCTAGAGTGATTTGTGCTTCTCGTCTTAGTCCACGGTGATGGCTTTTTTTGAGAAGGCTTAGCACATGGGTTTAGTGTGTCGTATAATGTATTTTGATTGGGGGAGGTTGATTGTTATTATACTTGAGCCTAATTTAATTATGTAGTTTTTAGCAATACTTTATGAAATGTTCAATGTTGAAGTCATTTTTTCTTCTTTTTTTTTGTGTGTTTCTTTGTACGGGGGTGGCACTGTGTTAGAGCGTTGACTCCTAATCTAAAGATCCTGGGTTCGAATTCAGGCAGCAGCCACCGTGTTGCGTCCTTACACTATTTTTTCCCGTCCACATGCAAATTAGATACCGGCATATTCTGCTGGAGACTTAAACCTACAACAAACTAGCACCCTGCTTAGAAGATTATGTGAAAATTATCTGTTCCACTTCGTGCTTCTTTTTCAGTTTTGCCGAACGCTTGTGATTTTGGCTAGGACCTTAGAATTTCAATGTACGGTAGTGTGAATCTTAAACAGCAGTAACTCGTCAAAGTTTTTCTTATAAAGTTTTAGTGGCATCCGGCTAGACATGAATGAAAAGGCAGAAGGGTAAAATGTTTAGATTTTGAACCATTAACCATTTGTCTTCTTTCTTGAACAAAGAATAGCTGTGATTTTGAATGAAAGAAACACAGTTGCAGCTCGGAGAGTTGTGGCTGATTTTGAAAGCATTAGGAAGGAGCATGAAAATTTATGAAAATGAAAACAGTGACTTTTTTCCCTAAGAATCATGCAGACGTGCTGAATTGCAAGGAGCCGTCAGAAATTATGGTTTACGGGCAATTACGGCCAAATTACGACGAAGATATAAATCTCTCTTAAATCTCATTGCCGTTGTGTTCTTCGTTCTCTGGTGTTATCCTTGTATTCGGTAAAATTACTCTTTTGGGTCCTTATTTTACTGCAAGTTCAGCTCGTGATTACTCCAAGCCTCGAAAGGGGTTGGCATGTCTGAAATCATGAGTCACACTTTGCCTTATTCTGTATAAATATATATATGTAATTGAAAATGATAACATGTTTGTATTTTGCTGCTTCAGGTGGACAAATTAGAACAGTCTGAGTCTGTGAGGAGTGAAGAGGAACAAAAAGCAGAGGAGAGGCCCATTGTGCTGGGTGAGTAACTACATCACTGCTTGGAACTGCTTGCACGATTATGGGAAGTTCTGTTTGGAACTGCTTGCACGATTATGGGAAGTTATTCATTTTGCAGACATGCCAACTTTACCGTAAGAAATTATGAGAATCCGTCAAAAATAACGGTTTACGGGCAATTACAGCGTTATAGCAATGGATATATGCTTTAAAATCCCATTGCAGTTGTGTTCTTCGTTTTCCGGCGTTGTCCTTGGGCGCAGTAAAATTACTCTTTTGGGTCCTCATTTTGCTGCGAGTTCAGCTCATGATTACTCTAAGCCTCAAATGGAGTTGGCATGTCTGATTTTGTCTTCTTTAAAATTCAGCCGCTAATGTAATGTAACGAAAGGCTTTGATAATCTTTTTTTTTTTTTTTTTTATTTTTTTAAATTGCTAAAATTTTAGTTGGAATTCAGTCGTTTTCCTGAAGATTTTCTAAATTTGTAATCAGTGTGAGGTAGGCTTCCCTGTTTGTGATCGTTTCAGTGAGAGATTAGCCGTGAGGAAATGTGTCGTGGATTCCTTTGTTTCAGTGGGAAACGCTAGGGTGCTACTGCACCTTTTCTCTACATTTTCTTGCCTTTCATCATAAACTAGATCCCCCTACTGCTAAGGAATTATTCAGTTTTTTGAAATGGGAACAATCAGTTTCACCAATGTTGAAATTCAAAAATTAAGTTGATGCAAAGTCTTGAGACTATCTACGGTAGGCTAGCGTCTTGTCTTTAAAAATTATTAAAAAATAATCTGGTCCGCTTCATGCTACCAAAACCTCCAGCTGTATAGGCTTTACTTTACTTTACTTTTACTTTACTTTCCTTTACCTTTCCTTTACCCTACTCTACTTTACTTTTACTTTCCTTTACCTTTACTTTACCTTTACCCTACCCTACTCTACTCTACTTTACTTTTACTTTTACCTTACCGTTACCTGTATCCTATCCTACTTTACTTTTACCTTTACTTTCCATACTAAGATTCCCATTTCATCCCCAGCGGAGCCCCAGCTGATGCTGACTGCAGGCCCCATGGGCATGGCCCCCCAGCCAGCGTACCCAGGGTACCCAGCCCAGGGTATGCCTGCCGGCCCCATCCCCGGCGCCCCCATGCCAGGCTACGGCTACAGCATGTAACGATAGTGGATGGCTAACCATAGCTGTGTGCATGCAGGGATCAGGGCAAGTTTCCTCCTTAATGACGCGAAGAGGCTCAGCATTACGGCGGTGTGGCTGACGTGAAATCAAAGATTGATTGGGGTGCTTGTTCTGGATTTGGTTGGGTTTTTTTGTTTTTTTTCATGTGTGTTGGAAGGGGGGAAGGGAGTGGGGTGGGGAGTTTTTCTTTTTTTCTTTTTTTTTTTTTTTTGCCTTTGTTTTATACATTAATGACATTTGCCTGTTTTAATTTTTTAGTTTGTTTTACGTTTGGGAATTTACATTCAGTACATCATGTATCATCCTTGTACATCACGGTTGACGATTTTAATGTATATTTAATAATTTAATCGTATTTTTTGAATTGATCTTGTATCTTGTTCTGTTTGCTTTTTTCCTTGAACAACACTGAAGAGAAAGTTATGTTTTCTTATGAATGTCACACACATTTTGTAAAGTTTACATTTAAAAAGATTTAGTAATAATGTTACCACTGAAAGGTTGTTCCACTCCTTATTCCTTTGGCAATCAAAAAGTTTGTTTCACAACAGGGCCTTCTTCTATAAGGTTACTGGACTTCGCGGCGTTAATAAATCGGATCATTTTGAGTCGGTGCAGATTAAAACTAAGAGCTAGTGCCCTAGCAGTTCCCACTGAATCGAAATGCATGGAATGGCACGGTTTATCCCAGTAGAGTCCAGTGTCATCAATAAAGAATAGATTAACTCCAGCCTATGTCTTCACGCCTGATATCTCTGGAGATGGCCGTTACCTAGTGGATGGAGATGGCACCCCTATACTCACAAGTTGGCTGTTGAGCCATCTGGGAAATCTATGACAGCCATAAACTTACGGGTGGGTGGCATGGTAGCCCAATGGTCAGAGCATTGCGGACTCCTAATCCAAGGGTCCAGAGTTCGAATTCGGGAGGCGACCGTGTTGTGCCCTTGGGAAAGACACTTTACATCCTTTTTCCTCTCCAAACCCAGGTGCGAATTGGGTACCGGCATGTTCTGCTGGGGAAGCAAACCTACAGACTAGCATCCTGTCTAGGAGATGAAGTAAAAATTATCTTTCCGCTTCATGCAACCGAAACTGGGATAAGCGGCTCTCAGGGCTTCATGGCCTCGAAGGAAAAAAACAAAAACAAAAATTTACGGGTCAGAATTGTTTGTTCTCTTTTTGGAAAATGTCCATTATCGGTTAAAACAGTAGGACCCTCTGAATAAAATGAATGATCAGCATGCGCAAAGATATACAACTTATACTTAGCGACTGTTATACCAGGCATTCTGCCTTTGCATGGCCACGAAAGGGGTAGTGGTGTAGAATTTGCTTGTGAGTGAATCTGTGTGCGAGGGGGAGAAGAATGCCTTGGAAAGAACAAATACATGATTCACATTGTGGAGTTAGTCCAGCCGCAGACTAAAGGTGAAGGTCAACCTATTAGCTGCCTGTAGAGACCGCGACTGACCGCTGACTAAAGGTGAAGGTCAACCCCATTAGCTGCCTGTAGAGACCGCGACTGACCGCTGACTAAAGGTGAAGGTCAACCCCATTAGCTGCCTGTAGAGACTGCGACTTAGCACTGAATGTACATCAAAAACAAACTGCAGGCTAGGCCTTGAAGGCTGTGCTCTTTCATTCTCATGGATTTGTTCGCTGTCTTTATTCCATTATTTTGTTCTCATCGATTCTTTGCTTGTGTCACCTTTGTGATTGGAGACGCTCGACTCGCTGCACCCAAGACAGACATGTTTTGCAACTGCTCACGGCGAAAGCCGTGTGTGATGGAAGTTTTTTTCTGTTTCTTTTATTTTTTTCATTTTAGATTTTGGTGTCATGCTCATGGTTTTTGTACACATCATTTTTTTATTCACATCACCATACGAATGTCCCTTCAGTGGGGATTTCTGAGTGCAATCAGCTATGTTTTTTTTTTCCTCCTTTTTAAACATAAACTCGTGTGTACTCGACAGACATCATGCTTTAGCGCTGACCTAGTTTTTCAATTTCTATGTGGATTTCCTGATAACCGTTATCGTATATATATTATATTATAATATATTTTTTTGAAAGTGATGTTAGATTGGTTGTAAACAGAATTTCTTGTTACAAATGCCTCCCCTCCCCCCAGAGTTGATGATATGACCTGAAGAGAGGAGATGCCATTCATTATCTTCTTCTCATTCACTTCCTTCTCTTCTTATCTAATTCTTTCGCGTGGATTACTTGTGGTGGTGCGTGTTTGATGGGGTAACTTGTGCATTACTTTAGTGACTATTGAGTAGTGTTCTGCGGAGTTGGAGACTGGTGCAGTACGATATCAAAGCACTGTTGGTGACGGGAGAACGGAGATTGTCAAGTGGGGCATCCACTAAACCCGATGCACTTTGCAGCCTCCCTTCTCTTATGCAATATTCTATGTCATGTTTAGGGAGTTTCCTTGTTTCATCAGACTGACGATAAGTGATGAGTTGGGTTTTTTTTTGGGGGGGGGTGGGGTATACGGGGACAGACGGAATTGTGACTTCTTCTCTGAAGATGGAGAACTCGGAAAAAGTCCATTCAGCTGTTTCTTTTGACCGTAGTAAAATAGCTATTTCATTAGCTGGCGTCGGTTGAATTGTACTGTTGTGTTGTGCAATCAACTGTAGTTCAGGGTTGAGGAATTTTTTTGGGGGGGGAGGGGGCGTGTTCTCTTGTAAAGTTCCGGCTGTCCTGCTTTTGCATCTCTAGACATTTTCACAAGTCCCTGGACGAGGGTGAAGAGAATTTTGTTATTTCTGCACCTCTCTTTTCATTTTAACTTTAAATTTTGGAGACTGAACAAAAATAAAATAGTTCTCCTCTTTCTTTCACTTCTTGTGCAGAGTGGGGAAACTTTAACAAGCCAACAGTTACCTACTGGCTCCAGGAAATGTTTCCCTTTATTACCTGTTGTTGACTTTCTTTTTTCTCTTTTTTTTTTGTTTGTTTGTTGCTTCAATGTGATTAGCTAGACAGCAATACAAGTTGAAAAGAAAGAACAATCTCTGTTTTTCACCTGTCCATGTTCTGTACTCATAATCTATTATAATATCCCATAATTCATGATGCTTTTGGGTTTTTTGTCTTGAAAAAAAAAATTAAAAAATTGAAGACTGTTGTTTTACTTCTCATTCAGGGAACACCCAACTTCAATATTCTCATGAGCTGTTGTTTTTAATAGAACACCTGTTGTTCTCACTGTTAGATAGACTCTAGATGGCATAAGCCCTAGGTGGAATCGTGGTTCTAAATAGTTCTGGTCTATTGACTAGGTTGCTCGATGTTGTTCTTGCTGTGTAGATCATGATTGTGTTTAGATTAATGTGATACTCCAGGCGCGCCTGGCCTATAATCGAGGTTTTCTACTTTCTTCTTTATTTTTCTGTATTTTTCTGGTTCGAGTTGCATCCTCATTGCAAGAACGTGTGGAAGAGGGTGAGGATGGATTGGATTGATTGTTCATGTTATTGCCTCTTGATACCTAACTACTACTACTACAAGAACTACTACTACTACTACTGCTACTTCTACTATGACTACTACAACTACTGCTACTACTACACATGTATTTCTTTTGTTAGTGTGTTTTTTTTATTTCCAAGATTTTGTTCTTCACCCCACCCACATACTCATGCTGTTGTAAATGAAATGAAATGAAATTGTTTTTTTGGGGAAAAATAATCACTTTGTGAGAAGCACATTCCTAAATGTTTGTCTAGTGTCCTGTTTGTGTCTTGGCGTGGTACATCTTATCCTTTTTTTGTTCTTTTGTTCTTTTTTTTTTTCTTTTCGCCTTTGTTTTGTTTAATGCATGCAAGGAAATTGACAGCATTGGTTTTACAGTCTTGCGAGTGTAGGGTCTACGTCCCATCATTGGTTTCTTTTTGTAGGAAGAGTGTAAAGAATAGAATGCCGTAGTCTAGACCTTCTGTCTCTGTTTGAACCGTGCTTGCAGTCAGAACGTTTTTGTCCTTGTTTCTGTGATTTGTTGTAGCTTTGGATTTGCTGTGAAATTTCTGCAGGCAGTCCGTGGTGGGGGTATCACTGTAGCAGACATGCCAACTGTACGGGTTTGCCGTAAGAAATTACGTGGAGCCGCCAGAAATTACGGTTCATGGGTAGTTGCGGCTAAATTACGGCGAGGACGCAAGATTTACATGGTTTTAAATCTCATTGCCGTTGCATTCTTCGTTCTCTGGCGTTATCCTTGTATGCGGTAAAGTTACTCTTTTGGGTGCTCATTTTACTGCGAGTTCAGCTCGTGATTACTCCAAGCCTTAAATGGGGTTGGCATGTCTGCTGTAGTTCTTGTTGTGCCCCCTCAACGCCTCCTTCAAGTCAAACCTACTTGTTGTTGACTTCTGTGGGCTGGAGTGAGGAGGAGGAGGTTTGGGCGAGGGAGGAAGAATCCCCCCCGTTAGAGATACGCCTGAATGGAATAGGTTGGGGGTGCAGGGAAGGTTAATGTAAGAATTTTGGGGCTGCTGTGAGCATTAAGTTTGTGATAATTTTACCTCGTGTCTTCAATGACCACGACATGCTTTTTTTTTTCTCTCGTGCCTCACAGTCCCGTTTCTCCAGTCATTTAAGTAGCTCTTTCCTAGTTTGTGTATTTTTAGTCATTTCTTCTTTTTTTTCAACATCTTATGGCGCATGCATGGTTTCTACACGAGGTTTTGTTGCTTTTCTTCGTGTTGCGCAGCGTGACCCCGTCGCGTAGCATGACCACGTCGCGTAGCATGACCACGTCGCGTAGCATGACCACGTCGCGTTGCATGACCACGTCGCGTAGCATGACCACGTCGCGTAGCGTGACCACGTCGCGTAGCGTGACCCCGTCGCGTAGCGTGACCCCGTCGCGTAGCGTGACCCCGTCGCGTAGCGTGACCCCGTCATGTAGCGTGACCCCGTCATGTAGCGTGACCACGTCGCGTAGCGTGACCACGTCGCGTAGCGTGACCCCGTCGCGTAGCGTGACACCGTCATGTAGCGCGACTCCGTGCATCACACGCCATTTGTTTTGTAGAGGAAAAGGCAATGCTCGATGGAGTGGGTTCAGTAGATTTTCGCACTGCGGGGACGGGGGAGAGGGTTGAAGGGGAACTGATCCTCTGGCGTCAACTTGGCAACATAGCTCCGCTTCCATCTGTAAACACTTCATGCACGGTCAGTTTCATGCAGTAGTCGGTGTGTAGGATAGAGTACGTGGACTGCTATTTTTTTTTTCATCAATGTTTAGCTGATTGTCCCGTTAGCTGCAGTGGTAGAGACTATTATGACATGTATATGTTTCCAAAATCCGAGTGCTAATCCCACCCCACCCCTTTTCCCCTCCTAATCCTTTCCTTTTTTCCTCGTCACGTGTAATACCTACTTCGTCCCCTCCCCAAAACTACTAGTTTTTGTTGTTACTTTTCCTTCTAGCCACCCCTCCCCTCCCCCATGCCCAAGTTGTATGCTCGTGTGTATGTACTTTGATCAGTGAAGCCAGGCCCTGGCTGGGCTCCTTGCTTCTGTGTTGCATTGATTCACTATTCACCCAGCACACCTGCCCGTCACCCGCTAGGACTGCTGCTGCTGCTGCTGCTGTTGTTGCTGCCGCTGCTGCAACTCTAGCTGTCAGGGCTGCGGCGGACGTGCGAGCGTTGTGTGCAAGAGTCTGGGGCGGTACCGGGCCTCGCTGGCCGGGTGGGTGGATGGTTTATATTTATTACTACCATTTACTCTTAACTATCACAATTATTCTCCCCATTACTGGAAGCGGTGTGCGCGACCTTCAGTCCGCGTTGATGTACCACTGTAGGTTTGATCTGTCCACTCTGGCCATCGAGGGGGGGGGCGCGCTATCTCCGCCGTAAGTCCCTAGAGGGGAAGGGGGAGGGAGGTATTTTCTTCCTCTGACCAGCAGTCAGGGCGAGGCGGAGAGACCCCGCCCCTCGCCTTTGGTTCCCAGGATGTGTAGAGTGTATTGTATGTTTGTCAGTCAGTCTGATGGTTAAAGAGCTATTAAATATACCAAGTATACAACAGTATGGTTTGACTGTGTTTCTTTGCATCCTTCTGTTGATTTCAGATTGTTTGGGGCTGTTCTTGATTGTTACGTCAGCTCTGCTGTTGTGTATCTTTTTTTTTTTTAATAAGAGGCATTATTCAAACGTATCACGTGTAGGGTGCATTCTTGGTCTCA
>JBDFRD010027764.1:0-26783 GCA_039654405.1 Bullina lineata | reverse complement strand
TCATCACAGCTTTCAAAACTCTTTGTATCCCCCCCCCCCCCAAAAAAAAAAAAAGCACATACACAATCCAACCTCATTGTTTTACACATATTTTCCTCGTTCTCTGTGCAGCTAAATGCTTCCCACTACAATCAAGCAGCTGGCCTTCTTTTCATCTCTAGTGATGAAAGCGCCTGCTGAAGCTGAAACTCAACACGAGGGGGAAAAAATCCAACCCAGTCACGCACAGACCCGACCAGTTTGTTTGGTACTGTTGCCCTCAAACCTAGATGTATCCCCCCCCCGCAAAAAAATTTTTTTTTTTTTTTTTTATAAACTTCAACGGTTGTTTTGTTCATTTCCCTTAATTTGATCAGCACAAAACACTGATGAAGCCTTTGGTAGGACTGATTACTGATGAAGCGTTTGATCCAGCCATACCTCAATCATTACATTAACTAACTAACGAACCACCAAGTAAATACAATGTAAATACATGTACAATCTCAATTCATCAAAACATGAAGGCTGGTTCGAACCCCAAACCAATGGGTTCGAGTAATACCAGGGCAGCTTCTCACCAGATGTAATTTGGCGAGTTCAGTTCACAGCGTTCAACAACCAGGGTCTTTTTCATGGGAAATAACAGGGAGAATGGAAACTTTTCCCGCAGAATCTACTCACTTTTAAAGTCACAGGGGATGCAGGATGTAAAGAAAGCTGGTGGGCGAGTGAACATAGACACATGCATGGACTTGAAGGCTTGCAGCTACTGAAATGGGTAACAGGCAGAGGGAGGAGAAGAGGGGGAAAGAGAGACGAGAAAGAGAGAACGGGTGATAGAGAAAAAAAAAGAAACCAAAGAAAAAGAGAGAATGTAAGAAAAAAGAAAGGGAGCGAGAGTGTATGCTTGTGTGAGAGAGAAAGAGAGAATGTGTGTGTTTGTGTAAGAGAGAAAAAGAGAGATGGGGAAAGGGTCAGACTGGCAGGGAGTCAGTCAGACTGACAAATGCCTCAGCCTTAGATGGCAGGTGGTCACGGTCATGGCCTGTTAGTGCCAGTCCTGATTTAAAAAAAAGGTATTTGACTCATCAAGACCTCACAGTGCCAAGCCATCCTCTTGTGTCAAACCACAGTCAAGACCACGAGGTGCACCAGTTTTAAAGTAGTTTCTGCAGTGTCAAAAGTATTCTACCTCATCTGACAGCCCAGAATCACTGATCAATTCAGACAGCTATTTACATGACATTTTTTTTTCTTTTTACACATTTCTATTTATCAAATCAAGTAACATTTAACACAAAAATTCCTTCACTTCAATTTTTCTGCAAGAAAACAGTTGAGACAATTAGCAGGGGTGACTGTAAATATTTTCTTCGAAGATAAAAAGCGACTGCTTTCTGAAATAACAGTTATAGCCATGGTCAGAAAAATCATTCCATAATATTTCATTTATAACTTTCTTCTACATGTGCTACATAGGGGAAGCAATACTGAAACATTCACCTTTTCTTTCAATCAAATGCTCGCACGCCTGTGCAATCAATACACACAAGCGTTCAATGTAGCAAACAAAAGCAATCTCCCGCAGCTTGTGCAAACAGGCCCATGATGTTGGCAAATACTGGTCTATGCATCACATTGTCAGCCCGAGTATATTATGAATAGGGATAAAAACCTTCTCGTGATTTATTTCTTGTAAAGTTTTATATTTATTTGGTGAGAGATTAGAAGATAGGCAAGAGAAAACAGAATGACACCTACAAGGGGGAAGGTTAAAATTTCCTCTGTACCTTTTCAAACGTTACTATGATGATGTGTTATTACAAATGAAACTTTAGCATCAACTAGCCTCGAAAAAAAAAAACTTATTCAAGGCATGATACTTGAAAGACAAGGTAGGAGGGGTACAAGAGGAGAGGGGCATTTTCAGGCAGAAAGAGAAAGAAATCGGAAGCAAACTCTACGGAATGGACAAGAGCATGACAATGGCAGGAGGATGATGAAGAAGAAGACAGTAAGAACGATGAGCATATTATATCCAAGTTTTCATAAAGCACCTATTGTATGCAAAAACAATTTCACTACTATGAATGGGAGACAAGGAGTACTGCAAAAGCAGTTTTAACCTGCACTCAAACTGACATCCTATCTGCCAAAATATCTACATCATTGACCAATTCTTTCATTTCTAGTTTCAAACCATTTTCCCCGGAAACAAGCACTAAATAAAAGAGCGTTATCACAAACACTATCACTTCCCATTATCCCCACCCCCTTAAAAAAAAAAGGAGTTAGTTCTTTGAAAAAATATCAGACTTCAACAGTTCAGTCAACAATATTCTGTGTTCATTTGGCACTGCATCATGCACTGACTGACATTTATCAAGCCGATTCCCTTTGAATTTTCTCGTGTCTATAAAGAACGAACAGAAATCTCCCCTTCACCGCCTCACCGACCTACCCCTCAACTTTTTTTTCTTAAGAGTATTCATAACAATGAATATTCTACGACACAGGCATTAATGTACTTCTGGCTTCCCTTACATGGACCACTGAATGATCAATTCCATCAACACATTTTGAACGTGGAGACCTAAATGTTGAATATTTCCACTTTGGAGACAACCAGCAAGTGATATTTTCCTACAATACATTGCAAATCAATACAAACTAGGGGTCTTGGAAATGATGGACACATGAAGAATATTTTCTTATATATCCCTTTTCTGAATCGCTTCAATGTTCCAGAGTATAAAACTTACTTTTATTTTCGTGTGCATACTGAGAGACCAGGCTCTGCGGTCAGTCATGCAGCAGATATTCAATAAATTATTAGTTCAAAGATACCAAATTACACAATATCATATTTTGTATCATAGTTTCATATTGAAAGGCACAGCTTTTACAGCCCAGTTTGTTATGGTCTGGTATCAATAAAGATGCAGCTTCCGCAAAAAAAAAAAAATCTATTGACTAAAAGATGTAGTCAATTTCTCTGTCCCTTTCTATTCATCTATTTCCACTCTATGATATTCCCATTACCTACGGTAGTAATGGGTATTTCCTGTTTTTATTGTATGTGTTTGATAATAGTTGATAATAGTACAGCAGTACTGGATAACCAATTCCTCCCAACCAACAATATTATCTCCTTTAACAAGCTGTCATTCCCAAAGAACATCTACAATGACCCCTTACCTCTGAAAATGAATTGCTGATTACATGGGCTTTAATTTAGTAGGTTATATTTCCTGCATTCATTTTATAACAGCGCCAGCATTAAAAATATTTTTAGTCTCAGTCTATCAAGACCTTCAAAAAGCGCTATCTGGCCCCTATTTAAAATAACAAAATGAAAATATAGAGCTAGTCAATTTTACACACATTCCAAACAGAAAAATGACACAGAGCACTTAAAATTGTTCATTTTTTTTTCAAAATTAAATGTTACACCATTAGTCATTACTTTTATGAGCTGCACAGTATGAATGTAGGCCCATTTATAATATGACGAACAATGTAAGATTCTGATACAACAAATCATGGAGAGAACAGAGCAAACTGATAGATCACTTTGGCTTCGGAACCATTGCCATCAATCATTGCTTGGGGATGTACTGAAATAGTACATAGATCTAGACTTACTGGGAGAATTCTGTCAAATTCATTAAATACGGTGCAGTCCACATATCTCGACATTCCGCATATCTCAACATCAACTGATAATCCCAACAATGTTGTTATGAAATCCCATTAAAAAATATCTCGTATCTCGACCTCCTGTGAGCCCTGTCCGCTTATCTCGACATTCTCTGCTAAGGCTAACTGCGTTTTAATAACCCACAAACTGTCCAGCCCAGCACTCCCTCCTTTATTCGTTCGTAGTTCATTGGATTTTCTTAAAAACGTCATGCCGCTCAACTGTTGGCATTTTCCCATAGGAAGTGTATTCGTCCTCGCCTGTTGGGGGCGAGTGCCGGCGTATGCGTCCTTGACCTATCGAGTGCGAATGCCAGTGCATACGTCCTCGACCTGTCCAGAGCAAATACATACCGGCTAGGTCTCGACCTGTGGTTTCTAAGTCTAAGGCTATGCAAATAGATCTACGACAGATTGACGACCGGAATCCAATCGTCAAACAATATCCAGGCCGATATGCATAAGGACACAAATCAGCCGCCATTTTATCACTCTGTCTTGGTCCTCGGCCCGTAATACAGCCTTTCAATTTCCGGTTTCGGCATAGGTCGAGGCTGTATGCGCCGGTGTTCGCTCTCGGCGGGCCAAAGACGAATACACTTCCTTTCTCTTAATAACCGCTGACCACATAACTGTCGAATTCACACTTTTCCCACTACTTCGCCTTGCTAGTCCGGCGCTTGTTTACACAAGGGAATCTCTCATCGATCTTTCCCTGACATTAGTGATACTATCAGACGTTGGAGGCTTCATAGATACCAAAGAAACTTTTTTCACACTAATTCGTCATACGGCGCTGTCCGTCTCAGAAACCAGGAGAATTTTTTTTCACACTAATTCATCATAATCTGCCGTGCGTCTGAGAACAAAGGAGACTGGTCAACCCTTCTCAATGTTTCTTCAAATCAAATGGGGCTGTCAATCAGACAAAAACTCTACCCCTAACTGCTGTATAGAGACAAATTGGGAACATAAGTTTTTGAATAGGCTGGGGGGATTAGAGCTTGGAGTGGTCAAGGTGTTGTCCGTCAAATTAGCTCCTCCCTTTGCAAACAAAAAGGGATGATGGGGATGTGGGTTTCTTTGTTTTCTCATCCCTCGACATTAATTCCATGGTCCCACTGATGTCGAGTTATCAGGATTCCACTGTAAATTGTGGGATGATTTAAATATAGATGCTCCTAATGGCCAAACGTATGTAGGAAAGCCTAGCCTAATAGAAGAGATTTCTGATTCCAGTTCCATCATCTGGTTTGCTACATCATGTCTAAAATTAGATCTAGAAGTAGATATCTAGATCTAGATCTAGTGTTGATCAAAGTTCTCGGCGAACACTCTATTTACTGCAGTGATAGGGATCAAGACCAAGTGAGCATGAGAAAACAACATGATGGATAGGCCTGGTACATGATGATAAGATAGATCTAGGAAGGTTATTTTATGGCATGGCTATGCATCACATAAACAGATGATAACAGGACGACACAGTAACAGTAACAATAATGGTGAAACGTGTGATGAAACTGAAACTGAAAAAACCAATGGAGAGAAAATGAAAATAGATTCTAGCAATGACAAGACTATCAAAATGTATTAATATTACTTACCTGCGAACTTACAAAATGCGATGAAGATTATATAAAGCACTTCAATCAGAACCTTTAACCCCAATGTAGGGACTATAAGGTTCTGAAAAGTCCTTTACTTATGCAGCACTTTTCCAGACAGATCGCTTTGTTTTCTTTCCGGTTACATGCCAAGATGGCGGAAGGGGTATATCAACACAAGATGATGACGTCAGGGGGAGTGTCAAGGGTTAACGGTCAAGGTCAGAAATGTTTTGGCTCATTTTGTTGAATGATTATTAATTTCGTGTTATGTACGAATGTGCGCAACAAAAGTAAATGAACAGATAATAGAATTAAGTTGCATCCCCATCGATATCAAAAAGTATTCAGAGGCCTTTTAGGAACCGATGCGTAATATAATATAACGCTAATTCTAAACGAATGGTTCTAAGTTATTTCTTATTACTCCCCCTTTCGCATTTAAGGGAGGTTATGATGATTGAAAACTTTTGTCATTAGTTTCATTACTTTGCGCTCACAGTATTTTTAAACAGTAAAATTTCATACATTGAAAATACTGAAATATTATATCGTTTTTTTCTATGTAAATTAAATTTCTTTTTACCTGTGGTTAAAACTAAAATAAGGTTTTAAAACTATGTCTTTTCAAAGCAAAATCACTATTTGACATAGCAGTACTACTTCTATTCCTTACATATACGACATAATCCCGTTATTTTTCGGAGCGTGTGTCAGGAGACACGTCTGACATCGATCGCTATGATCTAAACGGCTTGATCTGTCTAGATTGGTTGTTTCCACTACACCAAAATTATAGAAGGTGCTCCCGCTGCACTTCGTCGCACGGTCGAGCTCCGCTCAAAATTACGGTCGTAGTGTTTTCATGGCACAGCGACCTCGGGGTTATATCTGCTAGGGCTTCTCGCTATCAGTGTAAGGGGGGAAGTTCGTCTTCAGAAACCACATTCATTTATGTCGCTCCGTTCATGGCACTACACGTGGTAGTTCGCCGTTCTTTTTTTCTTTTTACCTTAGGCCTAGATCTAGATTCTATATGAAGATTTTTTAAAAAGTGTAGATCTCTAGATCCAATAAATTCAAGGCGTGTCGTTGTAAATAGCGCCTCGCATGAAAAGCGTAGTATTCTGGCTTCATCTTTTTCGAAATCAATGATCATTTTACAGCATACTTAATATTATCGATTCATGTCCACTGTGTGAAGTGGTAGATCTAGAAGTGAAATTGGTTGCCCCTTAAATCATCATTTCACCTACTTGTTGAGTTTCAAATACTATGACTTCTGATGATGATGACAACGACGACGACACTGATGACAACTTCTACTACGAGATCAAGGACTATAATTATGAGTCGATGACAATAACGACTAGAATCTATACGGTCAGAGGGTCACGACTCGGAAGTTTAGAGCAAGATAATAACTGGAGAGATAAAGGTTTATTGACTGTCTTCTAGATTTATAGGGACTAGATCTACACGACGGAGTGGTTATTATCAAAATGTGATTAGGGAGTCATAAATGGTGCTGAAGAGTTTGTTTTGTTTTTGTTGTTTTGTTTTTTGTTTTTGTTTGTTTTTTGTTTGTTGTTGTTTTTTTTGTGTTTTTTTTGTTTGTTGTT
Organism: Bullina lineata; assembly: GCA_039654405.1. Classification (NCBI taxonomy): domain Eukaryota; kingdom Metazoa; phylum Mollusca; class Gastropoda; family Bullinidae; genus Bullina; species Bullina lineata. Next base: position 19,873 of record JBDFRD010027764.1, on the reverse strand, counting down.
TGTTTGTTTTGTTTGTTTGTTTTTTTTTTGGGGGGGGGGGGGGGGGAGGAGGTGAATCCCCTCCTCCCTCCCCCCCCCCCCCCTCCCCCCCCCCAACCAAACAAATCAACCAATACTTATATTTGCAGCAAGATTTTTTAGAAAGTTCAGTGAGAGAAAATAAGAAAAAAAATAGAGAAAAAAAGTGGGGAGAAAAAGAAAGAAAGCGAAAAAGACAGAGACAAGAGACAAAGAGACCGATAAACAGAGAAAGATCAAGAGGCAGACAAAGAAGAAACGTGGAGAGAGTTTTTAAAGTGTTCGAGAAATTCCTAATCCACGATCGATAACTCGTAAAATAAGCTCAGTTATGATTTTGTATGAGTGCTCTCCCTTTAGTTTTCTTATTAATTAAATTGTTTGTTGCCGTCTCCAAAGGAACCCTTCTTGTGAGTCACAAGTCTCGGATTTTGCAGGTGAAGAATTGCTTTTGCACAGAAAGAATATCTTTATTAAATTCATATTATTTGGGGGGCGTCCATTAATAATGCGAAGATAAGAAGACTTAAAAAAAAACATTTTTATCACCCTTTACAGGAAATTTCTTCTGCAGCATTTTATTCTTTTTTTTAAGTTTTAAGAGATTGGCAACAGTGACCTTACACGTTGATAAAGGTCGCGTACACTCTACTAACAGAGATCTACTAAACGTATTTATCTTAACAATACTTACCACTCTCCCTCACTCACTCTCGACAGGCTTTCCACCAACGTGCTGTCGAAGCGGATATATAGCATTTATTTTTAAAACGTCTGGGTTTTTTGTTCTTTTTTTTTTTTTTTGCTATAGTCCATTACCAATAGTCATTTGTCCTGGGTCAGGTGCAAACAACCTGAAGCAGTAGCCAACTCAACCAGAAAGTCATAGGTTCGAATCCTGATCTTGATGCTATGAAAATACATATAGTACACAGTAGAAACAGCTCTATACACAAACAAAAGTCGGTTCAGTATTGTGGGTTGAAAAACATATGTAGTCCGGACTCCGTCTGAGTTTATTGTGGAGGAAAAAATGAAGAAGACTTGTCATCTTCTGATAAAAACAAAAGTTTTGTCCTTCATGTCATTCAAAGTCATTCAGGGTTCGGCTCACTTCCCAATGTGATTGGAGGTGGTCATAACCCAGAATTCCCAGGATGAGTCAGTCGTTGCCTGGTTAGTTTTTCCAGCAGGATGGATTTGAACCTAAGATGCTTCCATCTTTTGGTGAATGTCCTACACACACTTATCTCACATTCAGTTTGTCATTAATTAAAAAGCCTTGATCAATGAGCTTTGGTTCTTTTTCAAGTGACAGTTCTGAAAACATACATACCAACAGACACTCACATAAACACACGACACAATGATCCACAATCATCACTCACTCACTCAAGTCTCCAGACCTTTCGATCATAGAGTAGACATGATGGACGATCTCTCAGTCAGCCAACGCCAGCCATCTCTGTCTTCAGCCTTGCGAATGAGGGTAGACTGTCCACACACACATACACACACACACACACACATATATAGACATGGGCATGCACAAACACACACACAAGCACGCACATACACATACAAAAAGAAAAAAAAATACTGAAGTCATTTGTACAACTTTTTTATTTGTTAATGTTTGTTCACATTGTAATTCATTACATCATATTGCGAAAAAAATGTAATAAAAACAAAATGAGTACGTTATGATGACATATCAAACATTACCTCGGCGATGCTAACGACACCAAGCGATCAATCATTGATGAAAATGTCCAGATGACGAGTGACATTGGGAAGGTTTTAATATATATATATAAAAAAATCTTTGAAAAACAATGGAGACTGCAGTTACAAATCATCAAATATCGGTAAAATCTTGCATGTCATTGGTCAAATTATGTGACTAAGAGAACGACAAAAAAAAATCAGACTTATGGACAGGAAAAAAATAGATGGCATGGCATGCCACCCTAAAAAAAAATTACATCACATGCATTATCTAAATTTTTGTGTGTCTACGTATGTGTGTTGGAAAAGTGTAGGGGTAAACACCAAAATATATTTTAAACCACGTAATTCTTTGATGATGCATTGACTGTTCATGTGATATAATTTTCAAGTTAATTTATTAATTTTTAAAAAATTGCTTTGTCATCATGTTGTGTTATATTTGCAACTTTCTTTCTCTCACAACGAAATGCTTCGTATACTAATGCACACTTGTAAAAAAATGTTTTCAATTACACTCAGGACTAAGTGAACCACTGAGGGAATCCTTTAGCACTGTTTACTTACACATATACTGAAAAAGAGTAGCTACTGACCAGGAAAAAAAAATCTTCACCAGAACACAGAGAAGAGGTCTGTTGATGGCAGTGTATAGATAGGCACAACATTGATTCAGGGTGTGATGAGGGCACCCAGTGGTACATGCCACCCTATGAGGGGGAAGGGGGAAAAGATGCACAACACAACGACCATGATGAAGAGATCAAAGATTGTTATTCATTTTTTGCTACTGTTTTTTTTTTCACGTCACATGTACCCATCCTTTCATTAATTCATAAATTCTTCTCATTTCTTTTTTTTTTTAGCTCTTTTTCAATGAAACTTTCAACACTGACATATCATTATCACTGCTAAAAGAGACAAAAGAATTTTTCAATAAACACCTTCGCAAACCCCTTTATTTTAGACAATTGGGCAAGTAAAAAACATGTGCTCAAGGTCATGCTAAAATATAAGTTTTAAAAAAAAGAGAAAAATCCTTTGTTATTCAAGGGCAGTAAGATTTAGAGCAATATTCATTGAACTACAGAATCATATATTCGTATTTCATTTTCCTCTTTACATCAGATTCTACTTGTACTAGGACTTATTTTTCTTGTATGCGAAAAACTAATAAACAAAAACCAGTGGGGAGCAAAATCCTAAAATGTTTGTTCCCAACTTTCAGAAATCCACTTCAAGACCTATGTCATCCTTAATCCTTGAATTTCAAAGATTTTACATGTGCTTTGTCATGTGCAAATACATTTAAATCCTTTGCAATTATAAACAGTGAAAATATAACAACAAACCAATAACAACAACTAGAAAACCCACCCCTACTTCACAATAAGACTGGCTGAGGCTAAAAGGGTGCCAAACCAAAACAAAAAACAAAAGTGCATTGTGGATTAGTTTCCTGAGTAGTTCAAGGATGTAAACGCGAACAGCGTCGGCGTCAAGGAACGCAATAAAAGAAACAGAAAGAAGACAGGTAGGTCACACATCTCCATAGAACAGCTTGGGGGAAGGTATATCAAACAACTTTATTTTTTTTAATTGGGAGGAAAGAGAAAGCTTTTTTCTTTTATTCTTTTAGCATGAGTTTGTCATTTAGCATGATGTGAGTATTTGCCGAGAAGAACAGTTTTACATTTTGGGAGGTAATCAGAAATGACTTTTGTAAACTCTGTGCACTTGCTTTTGAAATTGATTTTGGTAAGATGGCTGTCGCAGTGATGGTAAAAGGTAGTGGTGGTTGTATTTAAGTAGTGGAGAAAATTATGGTACTGCAGATGCTATGTGGTAGTGGTGGTGGTAGCAGTGGGAGTGGGGTGGTAGTATTGGTGATGGTGGCAGCGGGAGTGTGGTGGTATAGTGGTGATGGTGAAGGTGATGGTGGCTGGGTATGTGCTCCAGTGGTAAAGTATCAGCTGTTGCTCACCGTCACCAAGTGAGATTTTTTTATTGATATTATTGATTACTAAGGAATGAATAGCGGATCCTCTTTGATCTTCATTTCCTTCTGTGCACACCTTCATAGGCTATCCTTGCCTTCTTTAGACAAACAACAAAAACAAAGTCATTTGGCAAGGGCATTGTTAGAATTTAAAAAAAAATTCACACTGATGGCATTTAGGATTTCACGTACTACGGGAGAAAAAGACTGAATTTTCAAATACTGTCTGGGAAAGAGGGAGAAGAAATATTGGGGAATTTGAGGGTGGGGGATGGTTGTATGTGCATAACTGAATTCTTCCTGATTTGTTTCACAAGTCAGCTGAAGTTACAACGACTGAAAGCAAACACAACAATGTGCAGACAACATCGGTAACAACAAGCCAGCATCACTAAAACAGTGCCTTCAACTGTCTTCAAACAACTTACAAGAACACCATGAAAAGCATGGGAAAAACTCAACAACGAAAAAAAATAGACATTGATAAAATTCACATAAAAAAATATCATTTGCCCTACTCCCACTATCTATTTTTCCCCGCCTCCATGTTGGACTGAGAGGTATTTATCCTATGGTAAATTTAAAACAAAATCATTGGTTCAGTAATATTTGGCTTCTACATTCTTCACTTTCCTCAAATACATTCATGCTTCAAGTTCAAGGACGAAAAAAAAACCCAAACAATTTTGTGACATTTTCTTGTGATCTCAAATACACTCGATCATACATGCATACACACACAAACACACACAATATCCTAAACACACATCTTCATGCGCACACACATACAAACAGAAATGAGGTATTGCGTATAAAAAACAAAATCAGCATGTTTTATAATTCAATGTAACAGTGGTAGGAGGCGTACCACCTTGCTTAGGTTTCTACCTTCGCAAATACGTACAAGGGTAAGGCATGGAACAAGAGCATACACACACACACACAAAAGGTCCCTTGATCATTAGAAGACGCAAAAACCATTACAGTAGAAGAATAAATATTGAGCATTGCTATTATCTGTGCATTGCATGGTCTTTATTTATGTTTTTATTTTATAAATTATACCCAGAATTAATTCTTCAACTTACCATTCTTCTATAGCTTATATCGTCGTTATACTTCACATGTCTTCCCACATAATATGTCAATATTATAAGACATAAGATCCAACGTTCATCAATTCAACATTTAAATCAGTAGAAATAATGTAACGGGACACGCAATGAAAAAGAATGTGTAAGGGACACACCATAAGATAATTTCCAAGGTTGACCAACTGTACTTTGGTTCTATTTCATGACATAATATATGGCTTATTTTTAATTTGCTAAAGAAAAAGAAAATTAAATCTTGGCTCTTTCATAATGAGCTTGCAGGCTTTTTTTCCTAAATATTTTGACATAGCACTAAACAGTCATACACACTGAAAATGATGAGTAGGTGAGATATTTAATAAAATTTTTGGGGTTTATCCATACATTCCTTAATAATATTTCAATGATCATGTTGACAGGATTGCAAATGACAGGTAAATTGGAGGCCCACACCTTGTTTTGATGCCATGGACTCACAACAAGACTAATATACTTGCTTCAAAATCTAAAACAGGTGTTCAAATTCTTCAAGGCACAGATTTTAAGGTGACCAGAATATGAACAACACCTATAGATGAGACAACAGTTCGAAATGCTTCCACCAAATTCTCAGAATTAAATAATGATCAGCATCTGCTAGCAACAATACACACTGTCCTAAAGACTGACTGCAGGAAACCTGGTAGGATAATCCAAAATTGTGTCAACTCTCAGAATATCGAAATGTCCCCCTATCCGTTTGAGGAGTTTTGCATCCTCTTGTTGATGTCTAGACATTCCTCTTCGTTCCTGGGCTGCAGACACATATATATCTTTAATAAAATAATATATCTTTCATGGCTTGAATGAAACGGGACAGAAATTAATTAATTTTTTTTTTCAATTTTATACATCTTATTCTAATGATTTCTTTGCATTTATTTTTCCGCCTTATGATGCTCCCTTATCATATGAAAAAAGGAGAATTCAGTTTAGTGACAACTATATAATCAATAATAATAATGGCTTATGTAGCAATCTTCTGAACAAAAACTAAATATTTTGACACATCAAACAGTGGCTAGAAAATTTGAAAATGATCAAATTTGGACTTTGAAGATGTTCCCAAGGGTGGGTATGACTTACATACCTTAGAAGATAGGCTCCTGGATATATTTCATTGTGAAACATATTTTCTACAAAATATGATTAAGTTTATTTCAGGAATTTCATCTTACTAAAAATGTTCAGCATGACATGGCTGCAGACTGGGTTAAAAAATACAGACCTTGATGACAGTGAATACACTTTCACTATATACTTCTTATTTTTTATACTTTTTTTTTGGCCTTTGCATAAAATTCATTTTCTTTTTCCTTTCCTTTTTTTTTTTTAATTTGTTACATCTTTTTTCTATTATACACTTTCATTTTTTTTCTTTCTTCCGGGAAAAAAATGGATCATTTTTTACAATACACACTGTATGTTGTATATATGTATACTTTTATATACAGCCTTTTCCAGAGAAAGCTTGTGCGCTGGGCATTTTCAGCGACCAACACTAGAACAAATGCATGCAGACCAACATACAATGAGTCCATGAAAATTAAACATCACTGCACAAGAGTTCCTCAAGAAATTGCAAATTACACTAGCCGACAAACTACTGGGAAGAAATAAACATTTCAAACCGGGGAAAAAGAATAAAGAATAAATTTTTCCAAATTTTTGTTCTCAGATTGTAAGTTTTCAACTGAAATAAGGAAATTCAGTTTGTCCCATAATCTTCTCTTCCTTTTGAGTCATTCTTTGAGCTGAATGTTTTAGTGGGTTTGTTGTTTTTTTTACACATATTTTCTTCTCACAATCAGATCTCTCTCTTTGTAACAATGCAAAAATCTCCACAACAATAAACTTATATGTAAGTATAGCATTTCTCATAGTTACACAAAGGGTGAGACAATCATATTTTAATGCACATAAGAATGTACATTAAAAAAAAACAATCATAAAACTTCAATCATCAGAATCGGAACATTCATTCAGTACTGAATAGTTGATTGAACCAAAATAAGTGAATTAATGAATGATTAAATAAATAAAAAAAACAGATGTGCTTTGTAAAAAGGTATAAGTTTGCACTTCAAAAGGAAAATATCTTGAGAGAGCATTCACACAATGGACAGTCCAAGATATCTGCTTCTATTGTCAGAACAGGATTTTATAGCAGGCTTCATGAATAGGCCCTTGTGTTAACACAACAGGCTAGAACTGTACAGTAGATGACATAAGTATTCCCTTCCGTGAGGCAATAGAGAAACAAATAACATGTCTCAAAAAATTGAACCACATATCCTTCATTATTATCTTTTTTTTAATTTTCTTTGATATTTATTTGCGAAGAACTGCAAGGAATTTTATGAGTGCTTTGTGTTAATTTTCCGCCTCGCTGGACACAGCCCTGGCATGAATCCTGCATAAACACCTGCTCTGACAGAAGCATCACCTGTTACCTGAAGAGGATGACTGGAGGATGACTGAGATAACTGATGTATGTAAGAGAAGTGTGAATCCCTGCTCTACCTGAAAATTCAACATCCACAATGCAACCAGTACATTACTACTTGGATCATAATATTGTTGGCTTTTAAAAATGACTAGGGCAGTGATAACGTAGAGTCCAAGCTCTTGACTCTTTCTCTCTTTCTCTCTCTCACTTTCTGTCTTTCTTTCTCTTTTTTTTTTAAAGTTTTGTTTTCATTCTCTGTGGAATAGCAACGATATTGTTGAGTTCATGTAAAAAATAAAGCATTACGCTATAAAAGAAAGTGGCAGAATTTGCAAAAAATGTAAAAAAAAGTAATGACATGCTATGGAGGTATTTTTCTTTAAAGATCAAAGTCTGCGAGATCTTTACTTTATATATATAATATATATATATAATATATCATCGTTATACATGTAAATTTACATTTTTGTGCAGAGCTCATACCACAGACACATGAGCCATTTTGAAGGAAAACACTGGGCACAGGACACGTTCAATAAATATTCATAGCTCATAAACGTCTTTACAAATAAATCCAATTTTTCTTCCGACCGCATCAATTCTTTAAGTTTCCAGTAATACAAGAAAAATAATTCTTAGTTTCGATTTCATTCTTTTCAAGTCATCCCAAGGAAAAAAGGATAAAAGTGTGATATCATTACTATTATTATTATTATTATTATTATTATTATTATTATCATTATAATCATTATTATTATCAAAATCTGTTTGCTACAAAGAAGTCTCCGTAATTGTTTATCATGTCTAGACATTCCTGTGCCCAGTACTGTCCCCAATAACAGTAAGTCCATGTGGCGTCCCTTGCACAAACTGTACAAAATGCATTGATGCATGCAAGATTGGGGAAATGTTGCTAAACACAAGCTTCTCCCTCGACAAGTGACAATACGTATGACACCAGCATGTACAAACACACATATAAGCATGAAGTATGTACAATACCAAGCAAAAAAACAAGTTGATCCGAAATTCTACTCATACACACAGAAAGCAAATGGTAACCATGTTTCGATATCCATACAAAGCGATACATGCCACGCAGATAGTTTCTGTTGGCCGCGCCATTTACACTGCGAATTGTGTCAACAAACAGAAATGCTGCGCAATGCATTGTGTAAGCGTATATGCAGAGCAACACAGACTGGCAATCATGTGTGTCATACATTGTAAAAGACATGAATAGACATCTGAGCTGAGGACGTATCACTCGTACAGAGACATTCACACAAGTACATACTGACTGCTCGCTCGTATAACATAAAACATACACAGCAAATTCGCTTGACATCAGGAAACAAAAGAGCTCAAAAGAAAAAAATGAATATACAAGCAACAAAGTTACCCCTTGCAATGACACAAACTGATTCATTCAAAAGTAGTTTTAAAAAAAAAATGAAATTGCATAAAGAATTTTGTAAGAGAACTGCGATAAATGTACTTAACAAAAAAAGAACTGTTCATCTTTGCAAAGGTACATTCTCTCCCCTGTTTCTCAGGAACACAAAAAGTTATATTGGATACTTGCTATTGAGACAGACATTTTGAAACAGGGATGATTCTGGGGTTTTTTAACACGTGGCAAGATTTTTTCCTTTAACAAATCATATATCTTTTATTTCAATGGTGGGGGAGTTAAAAAAAACAAAAAACAAACGTAGGCATTTCCATTTTGCATTTTTCACTTGAAGTGGCAAATTCTGAGAGAAACTTTGACTCTCAATTACAAAATAAGCTGGTTAGCGAGACAGCGACAAGTATCATGACAATGTTATGTGTACCCCTCTTTCAACAAGAAACATACTTGATATTCTAGTACAGTCACAAAGATGCACAGATCAATCCAAGAAAGTGAGAGATAAAAACCGAGAGAGAGAGAGAGAGAGAGAGAGAGAGAGAGAGAGGGCTGAGAGAGACGGGGAGAGGGAAGAGGGAGGAAAGAAATATCCATCAAAATCCGATATATTCTTCACAGGAAAAAACATGTTCCAGTTTGTCTACAGCTACAATCACCGGTCACTCCAATACATACAGACTGGACTTTTACAAAGATCACCAAAGGTGACCATGGCCCTTTAAAAGGAGCTTACATCAATTCTGCATTAAAACTCAATTCCTACGTATATAAATATGCATTTAAAAAAAACCACTATTTGGTTTATTTGGAGCATAAGGAATCCATTATAATATACGTATCCTGTACAACTCTGGACAAATGTTATCAGCTGGGATCAAAGGCAATACAACCGGTATGCCGATATACATGTAAAAAAAAGAAATTAAAAAAAAGTTATGATTTAAACCAGCCCCCCTAAAATAAGACATGAATAAAAAGAATTAAAATAGGGGTCTCCCTGCCGTTACGTTGTCTGGTTGGCGAGTTGGATAGTCACCGGAAAGATGGGACATGGGCAATGGACAAACACAACCACATTTGTTGGCTTCATCATGGCAACGTTACGTTAAATGAAAAAATTCTAGGTGAAGATGAATTATGGTATGAATATGTCATGGTTCACTAGAACAAAGTAATGAAGGAAGCTACTATTTGTACCCACACTTCTTGTAACACTTTTTCAATTTCCATAAAGTGATCAATGATCCCAGAATTTTGCAAAGAATTCTACAGTTTTTTCTAAAGGAGATCTGTGTGTCAGAAATATGCGATCTGATTTTCCTAAAATTAAGTATACCAAAAACTAACCCACACTGTCTCAAAGTTAAACTCTTTGCCCACGGAGAAAATAACACAAAATGAAGCTAAAAGGTTGAGGTGATTTTCGCAAAGGATTATTAGTACATGATAGTTATTCAACATAAATTTTTTTCTTTTTATTAATTCAACACATTTTTACACTGAGCAAAAAAACAACTGATAAACAAACCCATAAAGTGCAACATTTGTTTAGGTATTAAAACTGTGAATAAAAAAAATCGAAGGGAAAAGAAAGATATCCAGTATTTCGATTTTTACTGCATTTAAAGTGTCTATGCAACTACTAAACACAATAAATCAAATTATGTATATTGCAGATTTTCCCTCCAATTTCCCACACAGATTTATAAAAGTCCTATTATTTTATATTATCTTGTATTAAAGACATTTTTTGTGTGCTTATTTATTGCAATTGCACAGACTTACAGAAATGTTTGTATGGATTAATTTTTTTGTAGCACAAAAATCTTTTCATGTGCACTGCCTATGTTTGTATGAATTTTTTTGCAATAAAAAATAGCTTCGTGGGCAGTGCCAAAACATGTGTTGATTGTAATGTTTGTACAATTTTTTTAGCATAAAAAGAATTTTAGTTTGTACTGCCAATACATAAGTTGATTGTGAGATGAGGGAAATTTGTACTTATGCTTTTCATGAATAATCAACTCTATTGTCTCACAAAAAGTATCATTCCATAATCTAATCTTTGTTGTTTTTTTTTCAATATATTTATATCACAGCGAATGAGATTTAGCTTTCTTTCTAAAATTTAATTAAAAATGTAGCAAATGATCTTATATGTCAGGAATTGATGTTTAACAAGGATGAAATATGAGACGTAAAGAGGAAACTTCATAAGAAAACACTTGGGCTTTGAGAACTATAGAACTCAACTTATCTATAAGTGTCACACATTCTCCAATTTAAAATAAGCTGCTACTTATCCTCGTCATCTGTACATGTTGGGCATTTTTAATGCTGAATCATTAAGTTTTGAGGAAAATCCCCTGGACAAAAAAAAAATTATAATTGATTCATCTTCATCAATATCCACCCATACATAAGCTGTAAAAAGGAATGCCTTCAAATGCTTACATACTTTCCAAGGACTTGAGAGAAGGACAAAAACACAACATACGTTAAACGTCGATTAAAAAACAAAAAACAAAAACAAAGCCTAAGAGTTACCCCTTATTCAACAACATCTGGATTCTTCTCAATTCCGTATTCACATAAAGCAGTATACGGTTTACTGAAATCTACGTGACCATGTAACAATGTAACAATCTCCCACCTCCACCCCCAAAAAAACAACAAAAAATAACAGGTTGGCTTGCTTGAGTTTCTGAGAGAAAACTAGACTAAAAAGCACTCATTTTCCCTGACGTAATGGACATAATTTCCTCAAGGTAATTTCCCTGATCAAGTTTCTAGTCCTGTAAGGAAGTGCTCCTCTTATTTTTTAAAAATGAAAAAAGACAAAAAATAACCAAGGAACCTCTGAACTGATTCTATCGTAGTAATCCAAACAGTATGTCTTCAAGAATGTAAGAAACACAAAAAAGAAACAAAGCAAAAAATATAACCAACAAAAATCTCACACTCAAAACGTCTCTTTTTTCTGATTACTTAAAGAGCGTATCACAAGACAACTAAATCCACGGCACACTTCATACGAAAAGAGGGAAATTAAATAGAATGAAAATGGTGATGCTGCATTGGCCTTTTTGAAAGAATGCTGCCTCAGAAGGATCGAAGATGGAAAAGGCATTGTCTTGTACAGCACTAGTAGCCGATGCTTACTCACTCTAATTCCTTTAACATGTAACATCATGACTATTAAATTCCTTCTCTCGTGCTGAATGATTCACAGACCTCAGCCAGGCCTTGCTCAAACGAATGCTGGCTTTCGTATAGCATCATAATGGAAGCTTCAGCAAGGTTTGCAATACGCTATTAAAACATGTGTATATATATTTATATTATATATACATATAAATAGTATATATTCATATATTATGTAAAAGTAGCTTAACTCTGTTTCTTCTTTAAAAAAAAGGGAGTGTCATTTTAAATTACGTAATGCTTCCAGTTCTATCTCTCAGCCCTTTTATTCTATTCCTTTGATACAGAAACATTTTCATCATAGATTTTATACACTTCGATAGCTGTTAAATATAACACTTGTTGTTTAAAAAAAAAAGCAGAAAATCAAAAACAAAACAAAAAAAATGTATTACAATGTTACAATACTTTTCTACACGAATCAGTCAAGATCCTTTAATGCCTCATTGGATATTAATTTGTCATTTAAATCTCACTCACAAATTCATTCTTGGTCATTTCATTCTATTCGGTTACCCATAAAATTGCATTGCATTGCATTGCTAGGAGAAAAGGAAGAGAAAGGAAAAACTACACAAAGCTAATTGTTAAACCATTTACAACAGGAATTACATTTCTACGTCAAAATGAAATATCCAACATTGAACAAATAAAATCATCTCTCATACGACATAATAAATAAGAACAATTTTTGTTTAAATCAAGCTGACTTCCTCCTCCCCCTTTCTTCCTTCCTCATAAAATATACCCCTCCTCTATATATAAATAGGACACACACATTCCTACCATTCCACCACAACAAAAGACACAAATTGGAACAAGTTGTTAACACGCATAGTAGCACAAATTTAAACTGCGATGTTTAAGAATGCATGTATAAAGTGTCATTTTACACTGGAATTATACAAAAAAAAAGCACCATTTTGAAATTATTCACATGCGATATTCATCGCCCATGGGTCGACTGTTCCGCGCATCTGCAAGTGTAATGTATACGCACACATACACACCTGCGGCGGCGACAGCCCATGATTCTTAAGACTATGAGGAGTCCTTGGAATAGGTGTATGGTAACTTACAACTGCATAGATCAACAACAACCTGCAGGAGGCTGAGGTGGGTGGGGAGTGAATGAGAATGAATGGATGAGAAATGAGGTCTTTCTATAGTCATCTTGTTAAACACTGCAAAATCCTTACTGGAACTGTTCTACTTCTTCTTCACATACTCGACTAACACGGGGCATATGTCTTGAGGGGAACTTTGAAAGAACCACAGCAAGATTTCTGGCTTGTTTTAAGGGAGAAATGGAAAATAACCTTGCATTGTGCTAACTTTCTTTTTCCAGTCTCTCACTTCACAAAAGAGCATTGATACCTCCCTTCTACAAACGTCCGGCCACTCTCCCCTTATTCAAGCAACATCCACCCTCGACAATCACTCACAAGACAACATACACAACATTGATGACTATAATCTAAATCACTCACAACAACCAATACAGAAGAATCCACCTTATTACACAGGCAAAACAAAAAATTAAAAAAAAAAAAAAAAAAAAGCAAACCCCCCAAAAAACATAAAATAATAAAAATAAACTAAGACAACAGAAAACACAAATATGTACATCAGATGGCAATGGCCAGGCCGGCATCAAGTAGAGATATGGACACAATGCATGCAGTTTTTTTCCTCTCGACATATTTTATCATTTTCTCCTTTTTCTATTTTTTTTTTTTTTAAACTCCAGTTCCAATTTTCTCCATAAAATAAATAGGTGGGAGTCTCCCTGCCCCATTCACCCCAGCTGAATTAAAGGAAGAGCGAGAATTTGGCACTTCATTGTCCTCAAATCTTTTTGTAGATATGAAGTATTTCAGGCCTAATCTTATACTTCCTGAAAAGTTAGATTTTTCGGGAGGGGTTTTCCGAGGTGGTATTCACTATTCTAAAAATATGTTTCTAATTTCTAAGAACTTTTTCCATCTCCAGCATGAAAAGGGAGCCGTGTTGTTATACACAAAACATTTTTAAAATAAAAAAAAATTAAAATCCTCCAAAAAAATTGTAGCGAGGTGAATGTTATTTCAAATCTTCTGATAAGCTGTTACTGAAACAAAATTCTGACAATAAATGATAAATACTATTACAATGCGCCAATTTAAAATAAAATGTACCCAAGGAACAAGAAAAAAAATGTCCATGGAGAGGGAGTGTCAGTATTATTTAGAACAGACCACCAAAGTATACCCATATTCTCGCTCCCCTTTAACGCAGTTGAGAAGATAAATTTTTCAAGGTAAATAAATTACACATGGCTGGGAAGATTTGGATATGGGGGTGGGAGTGGGGGCAATCTACTGGATGTATTATTAGCAAATAGCATGGGCCATTCTTCCCCTGAATCGTTGATAGAAAGCTTGTCAATAAATAAATAGTAGATACAAAACGCACTGCTGCAATGATGATGGGAGAATATCGCTGTTCATCTTTTTAAAGGTACGAGAAAGATTGAATAGTTCAACCATTCAATGTTTACCTTCCCATACAATGACAAGAAGAATATTAGTAGCATCTTCAGTTAACATGAGCATGGGCTTAGGTTACCAACGGTACACTCACTTTCAAGAACCAGCCCTAATGACCAACAAAATTGGGATTACAACTTCCTTCTCTAACTTTCTGTCCCATTAGACATGGATACAGATTTCCAGCCACAACAGAAGAGACAAAAAAGGCTGAAGTATGCTTCGAGTATCCATACCCATTTGTGTATAAAAAGAGCAGAGAACCAATTCTTAAGACAATAAATTCATTTGTGGACAATAAACTATACTGACAACGTCATCAAGAAGGTCTTGTAAAGTAATCAACGACCGTCATGATCTTTATTAAAAGAACAACATAAAAACAAAACAAAATATTGAAGATAAAAATTGTAAAATCCGTTTGGCATTATGTACATCGAAATTCTGCTCCCCTGTTCACCTTTTTCAAATGAAGCTTGACTGACTTCATAAGTTCTTACATTCTGGAAAGACTGAATGGCTGATATTAAAATTGGGATGGCTGATGTTGTAATGAGAGGAATTAGGTGATGATGTCGTGAAAACCATTCAAGCTTCTGATCGTAGTGAATGAATGAATATGAAGGAACTGAATAATCCTCGCAAATTCTCCCGCAAACAAAGAAACCATCACACTTCCTCATTTCAACACACACAAAAAAAAAAAAGAAAGAAAAAATGGCATTAAAAATAGGATGACGATGGTTGATGGGAAATACTTCTTCACACAATGATAAGATGCTTATTGGTCGGAGTTTAGAGACAAACGTGGCTGCCTTTAGATCTCATGGTTCTTGCTACTGAATTCCTTCTAGAACTCTTCAAAACCTCCAGTCTTGAGTGCTGCTTGTTGTTGCTGCTGCGGTTTCAGTCCCGGTCAAAACATTTTGCTGTCCTGATTATTAAAAAAAAAAAAAAAAAAAAAATCAGCCGACCGCTACCACTGAAGTTCTCACTGTCCCACCATTGCCTTTGTCATCAACTGCTGTTTGCTGTTTTTCTGCCTGTTACCTGAGCAGTCTTTTATCAACAGCTAATGTTAACATTGCACTTGAATGGGGACAAGCAGTTAGTTTCAAAGAGGCTGCATTGCTGTAGGTAGCGGGGGCCCGGCTGTCTGTGTGGGTCGCAGTCAAAGTCAAGTAAGTCGTCCCTTCAGTCAGACACTCAAGTTGCCATGGTTACGTCCATTGGTGCGGTGAAGGAGGAAGTTCTGCCCCGGAGGCAGCCCTAGCACTGGAAGGACAAAAACAAAAGAAGGAAAATTGATTAGAACAATTAGAACAAATTGATTAGAACAAGTGAAGAATGAGCAAGCACACAGAATATGCAACAAACCGCAAAAGAGTTGTTTTTTTTTCTTTGGACACAAAGTCAAGACATACAAGAAGCTGGAAGAAAAAGAAACTTGTCTATGATTAATACCCTGGGGCAAGAATAATTTTCTCTTTGTTGTCAACCATAGAAAAGATCTAGAGGCATTATGTAGAGGGTTTGCCCACATAGGAAAGAATAGAAAATTATTTTAATTTACTTCATAACTTTTGATTATTCAAGAAGATGAAGCATCAGTGGCAACAACAACAACAACAACCACATCACGAACAACAACAATATCAACAGCATCAACAACAGGAGCAACAACTGCATCAAAATAAAACACAACTAAAACAAAATCTCTGGTCGAGGTGAACATTAATGACTGAAAACAAGATTCTTCATATGCTCCAGCCTTAACGGAACAATTTGAAAGTAAAAAAATCAATTAAGACAATTAAGAATTAAGAAACCATAAAAATAAAAGCATCAGAGGGAAGGTAGAAAGGATAGAAAAGATGCAAGAGGAACAGGTACAAAAAGAAGACCAAAGAGGATGAAGCAGACAATAGGGATGAGCCAGAAGAAGTACATTATTGTGACAGACAAACCAAGCTCAGTTTCTTTTATAAACATCTTTTTTTCTACTCCTTATGACATGTCTGATATCATGGAACGGACACATCACCCCCTTTTAAAGGAGTTCCCATCAGATTTGCGGTCTTTAAAAAAAAAACAACAACAACAACAACCACCAAATAGCACAGGTCTGCTGGTATATCAGACATCATCATCATCACTCAGATTGTGCACTGTTCAGGAAGACGTTATTAAAACATTCAGAAGCATCAAGAGTTAATTTTGTTTTTTTGGATCTTAATCACCAAAACAACAACAACAACAACAAAAAACGACAATGAAATGGACACAAGAAGAATAAAAAAAACAAAGAGAACATACGGGACAAACTCAGTCACACAGCTAAGGCCCGTGCGTCCTTCACATATACATGTATATACAAGAAAACAAAGAAAACAAACTCATACGATTCAGTTTTATACGGTGTACAAGAAGAAAACAACATTACAACACAAACTCAGTCGCACAGATACTTACAAGAAAACAAAGAAAACAAACTCATACGATTCAGTTTTATATGGTGTACAAGAAGAAAACAACATAACAACACAAACTCAGTCACACGGATATCTACAAGAAAACAAAGAAAACAAACTCATACGATTCAGTTTTATATGGTGTACAAGAAGAAAACAACATACAGCACATACAGTCACACAGCTCAGGCTCATATGGCGTACGGCTGCAACACTGCCCTCCGACTTGGGACCAGATTGCCCGTGGAGTGGTGAGAGAGCGGCTGCTGCCAAGATTTGCCTCCTTTGACCACACTGGAAGAACAGACGGGAGAGTGGGGTGTCAGCCCTTTTTTTGACTTCTATAGGAAACCGGTGGTGGAATTTTGACATTTTATTTTATTTTGCTTCACTGTGTTGACGTTTGCCTCTTTAATCCAACTTTTAAAAAAATTTGTTTGGAAGGAATAACTTACATTTTCTGTGCAATAGTTGAAAAAGGAAATATGGTGCTCAACTCTTCATCTAATAAGACTTTATTTTTTAATATTACTAGAGATTATTGTCTTTAAAAATCTGGGGGTTTGGAACAGATAAAAGAGAGCCTTTCCTTTTCATCTTGTATTATTTTAGTGCCTGGAGCATTAAACAAAAAATATAATTTCAATTTAAAAAAAAGGTTTTATTACACAAGATTTGAAGGGAAAGCTTGATGAAATGGGATGCCAAATGAAAGGATGAGTGAAATATAAATGACATTAACAGCATGATTTCACACTAATATTAAGCAGATGACTTGAACATCATCATATCCGATATTAAAGATCCCAAGCCCCTGTCATAGTGGTTGGTGTTGAATATACAAAAGTGATTTTGTTAAAAAAAAGACTCCTGTCCGTGAATGATTAATACTCTTTGAAGATTTAAAAACTGAAATAAAGAGACCACTGCACTGTACATGAGGCACACAGCAAAACGGTGAAACAGATTGTGATTCAAATGCACGCAGGATGCTTTGACAGAGTTCAAACACGGAGAGAAAGGGGTGAGGGGGTGGGGAGATAAGAAAAGATCAAAAGAAATGGAAGACGGGAAGCAATTCTGGGAGAGAACGTCTCTACGGAGGTGGAGGAGAGTAA
The DNA here is from genome assembly GCA_039654405.1 of Bullina lineata. Taxonomy (NCBI): domain Eukaryota; kingdom Metazoa; phylum Mollusca; class Gastropoda; family Bullinidae; genus Bullina; species Bullina lineata. Next base: position 1,811 of record JBDFRD010027764.1, on the reverse strand, counting down.
ACTTAAAATATGGGCTGCTAACACAGGTAGCCACATAAGGGAAACAACGAAAAATGAAGGAGAAGAAACTGGGGGTGTTTTGTAGGGAACAGCGAGGCAGCGAGGAATTGTTTAAAAAAATTAAATAGGCGCTAGCAAAATAAAAGGGTGTGGTCTTGGCATTCAGCATGAGATGTGCAACAACGCTACTTCTCCACTCATTCAAAGCCAAATGTCCATCACATTCACACAGCGGAGACCCAGACAGAAATAATCACATGTGTACGAACACCATATCCAAAAGTACATATATACAAAACTATACATACAAAGATATTCAAACAATGTACGTACACACGTAACCAAACAGAAACATTACAAACAAACTGCGACGAGGAAATAAATGAAATTTTACACTAGCGTACATACACACACACACATACACACACACACACACACATAAACAAGACAATTTTTAACATTCTTTTTTTTTTTGCCTTTTTTCAGTAAACGCCGGGTTCAAAATGGCCCAAAACAAGGAAAGCACAAAAGAAAAGAAAAACAAATAAGCAGAAGAAAAGCTAAGGATGCAGCAAGGACAGAAACAGCGGGAGAGCAGGGAAGGATGGAAAGATGGAAGGAAATCAAAGAAACACAAGAGGAGGCATGGAGGTAATTAATTGGAAATGTATCCACAAAAAAAAAAACTAACAAAAAAAACAAAGACAAAAAAAACAACTAAACAATGAGGAGAAAAAAAAATTGCAGGATGTCATTATTTATATGAAAGAGTGAAAAGTAAAATAAAAGATGAAATCAGAACAACAACAAAAAGTTTACATGATGTAATTTGCATATTTAAAAATGATAAAAAGAAAAGAAAAAATGATTCGAAAAAGATCAAATAGGCTTGTGTTCATATTCAATAAATAATAAATAAATAAATGACTGTTATTTTAAACTTAGGTTTTCTTTATGTACAAATGTATAAATTGTTGATTTGCCTTTGTCAAGTATGGATCAATATGCCATTTTCTCAAGACTGCTTCAATGAAGATTTTAATTACTTTACTGCAAGAGGTAAAAAAAAAAAATGTTGCAAAAAGAATAAAAAAAGAGGGTGAGGGTGGGTCATGCATGCAAACAGATGATGGGGATAACCGTGAAAATAAAATTTCAGCAAATAACAAGCAATTCCAAAAGCATTTAAAAGAAAAAAGATATAGTACAGAAAAAAAAGAAGAAAAAAAAACATGCCATTTGTAGAAATATATGAAACATGATTTTAGAAAAATACTATAAAACAGCTGATGAAAACATTTCATCGATAAGCTTGTGTTTATCTCTTCTTTTTTTTTTTTTTTTAGAATAGTTAAGATTATTTGTAAATCTGGTCCAAAACTGGCCAAACATAGGAAGAATCTGAACTTGAACATTTGAACTAGAACAGAAGAAGAAAAAGAATAGCATGTTGAGATTCTTTTTTATCCTTGCAGTGAACAAGCACTTCTCCCCTAGATTGGAGACTGGGTGCTGTCACATTCAGAACTCCTGATCTTGTAGTTCTGAGTCTTTTGTCCATGTTTTAAAGAAATAAACACAAGAGAGAGAGAGACAGAGAGGGAGACAGAGAGGGAGAGAGAGAGAGAGAGAGAGAGAGAGACAGAGAGAGAGAGAAAGAGAGAAGAAAGAGAGAAGAGAGAGAAAGAGAAGACAGAGAGAGAGAAGAGAAGAGAAAGATAGAGAGAGAAGAGAGATAGAAGAGAGAGAGAGAGAGAGAGAGAGAGAGAGAGAGAGAGAGAAGAGCGAGAGAGAGAAAAAAAAGAGAGAGC
>JBDFRD010027654.1:0-15281 GCA_039654405.1 Bullina lineata | reverse complement strand
GAATGATTTAGAGAGAGAATGAGTGAGAGAGAGAGAGAGAGAGAGAGCGAGAGAATGCGAGAGAGAGAGTGAGTGAGAGAGTGAGTGAGAGAGTGAGTGAGAGAGAGAGTGAGTGTGTGTGAGAGAGAGAGAGTTATTCTTCATCTCATCTTGGGTCAGGCAAAATATTAAAAAAATGTCTAAGATTTTGTGTCCAAATTGCTAGACAGTTCTTTATAACAATTGTTGTAACCATGAGTGTTAGAGCTGTTTAATAAGAAAACCTATCTGTAACAAGGTTTACTAAATGATATTATAACAACATGTATGGTTTTTATAATGATATTTGTTATCTAAATGTACAAAAGTAGGATGTGGACTTATATGAAGGAGATCCAGACTTCCTACACCTCCAGAAATCCCCCACTTTTTCAGTCTATTTTGCAACCCCCCCCCCCTTTTCAAACCCATGTCCACCGATCTACCCCCACAGTTGTGAGCTTTCTTGCACCAGATCTATTTTCGGGGGTTATTAGGGAGGGTGAAGCTTGTTCTGTCTCTGATTAAAGGTTTGGAAGAAATAAAGAAATATGCCATTCAACTTAACTAATGAATAAATACATGTTAATTTTTAACACAATCTTTGCATAGAAACGCCATATTTCAAAAGCATTAATGAGTCCAGCAATGAACATTTTGCCATTTTATATGTGTCAGGGGTAAATGGGTAAATCATTTTTAACTTCTTCAGATTGGCTGTGGAAAGAAAAAAAAGAAAAACATTCTCGTTTCCTTAAACCATTAGATCATTTGATCAATGGACGATAGGAAATGAATTTTCTCAGCAAAAAACCCCAAAAAGGTGTAGGACACATGTTTTAATGCAAGGTCTGCAAAGTATAGTAGATATTCATGTTCTTCTTTTGAACTCTCCTCAGGACTTTGATGGAACACTGTCCTTGAAGTCAACAGGGCGAGATGAATCCCCAGTGGGAGGAGGGAAAATCTCCCCACTTGATCTGGATGCTGACAGGAAAAGGAAGGCAGAGCTTGCAGCTGCTGCAGCTGATAAGTATGAGTATTTCCTTCTTTTATTTTTATTTCATATGTTCCTGTAGTACACGTATGTGAAAAGAAACATAGCTACAGTAGTAATCAGACTTATATACAGCCTTTTTTGTGTATTCATGAAGTAATAGTGGGACCGTGTGCCTTGCTTAGTTGGGTTATAAAAGCTTGGCAAAGCTTACGGAACAAAACTAGTGCTGCGTGTTAATACTTTCCCATTAAAAATAAGGGAACACGTGAATGAATCAAAAAGTCAGGACACAAAAGGAAGAAAAAGGCAAAGAAGATTCACAATATATAATTGCGAATTATAGATCAGTTTAGACATAAATAAAAAGTAAAATACTCTACTTTTCCGATCCAACAGTCATTAGAACTTGTGTTCTAATAACTTATGAATAACATAAAATGTCCAGGTTTTTTTTTTATCATTTTGCACAAAAATATAATGCGATTCTAATGTTAAGTTTTGGTGGTAAGAGGTTTTGCCTTGAAAGGAAGAGATGTGCAAATGATGGAATAGAATATCAGAATTCAGGAAAGGGAAAAGCAAGATACACTTCCATTCATAAAAAAAAAAGAAAGGAACAGGTATACCCATTGGTCATTTCAGGCAACTTGTAATGGCAGTCTGATTTCATTTCTTATTACCATATTTCCAGGAGAGTCCAAGATAGCTTTTTAAAAGAGGAAGAATTTCGCATCTCTACCGCGAATGAGGCAGCACTTCAAGAGATGCAGGACAAGTTGGAACGAGAACTGGAAAATGCAAAGCTAGAACTTCTGGAGGTAAGATTATATCTGGTCGGATAAAACAGTGAGACAAATGTCACAAAACGTTTTTAGTCTTTTTCCTATTTATCACAAGTCAAAGTTTTGTGAGATGCCTGTACAGTTAATGTACTAGGTAGCAATGTATCTCTCCCAGTCCCTTCTTTTTATACTATAATCTTTGTTAGGTCAAGCAAAATGTAATCATACTCTCTGAAACTATTGTTGAGTTATTGGCATCAAAGATTACATCACAAGAAATGATAGCTCATTACAAAAATGTAATTTATTTAATGCCTGTGTTGTAACTGTTGTGAACTATCATCACTAGATTTTAGTCCCTTATTGATATTATCAATCCATGTTTATGACAGTAACATTTCGGAATATTTCAGTTATTTTGAGTCACACATTGCTGCTTTTATGTCTTGAATATCGTTATCATGGTAGCTGAGATGTTAAGTTAGTGCTGAAAATAGTTTTCCCATGAAGATTCAATGTTTAATCCACTCTGTAAATGTTCCATGGATTTATTTGTTTATTTTTATTCAGGATAAAGACAGAAGATTAAAGAGGCTGAAAAATGAAATCAAGAAGGAAGCAGAAGAAGAAGAGAGAAAAATCCGGGCCGAGAAAAAGGATACAATTAAGTATGTTATTGTTTGCTTATTGTGTTGTTATTTCTAGTTTTCTAGTAGTACAAAAAATAAACATTTTTTTTTTCTTTATACATTAAGAATATATTATGACAATGTCATATTCTTTTTTGTATTTAGTGAATTGCTAATTGGAAACCTCTCCCCCCCCCCCCAACGAATTTTCTCATTCAAATATTAGTAGGTTTTTTTTTTCATTTTCTTTATTGCTGTAATGTAATCATTTTTAGCAAGCCTTATACATTTTTTAAATTCTGCATGAATATGAACGGATATAGCTGATTTGACAAGGATTTATCGTACGTGTTTGCTTTCTGTGATAATGATGAAATATTATGTCTGAGATTTATGATTGAAGCACAAAGGTTTGAAGTGAAGTGGTGCACCTGTAACTGTCATTATTCATGTCTGTGCAAATCTTCTGAGTCTACTTTAATGATCCACAGTTTCAAGTAGGAATTAATAATAAATTCCAAGATTTTAGTGAAATTGTTTTTAGAGAAATACACAAGATAAAAGAAAATACTGACAATGCAAAAAAAAAAGTTTATGGATATAGAGCATTATATATAGATTATATATCTATACTCTTAGCTGTTCTCCCTCTTCAACATTTTGTTTTTGACTTATAAAATTAGTTAGAGAATCAACATGCTTTTTTTTTTCCTATATAAATCTATTGCAACTCCGTATTCTTATCCTCGTATTTAAAAACTAACCCTTAGACTATTGCAAGAGGAACTAGAAGCTGCACAGAGCAAGGAAAAGGATGAGCTCACAAAATCCCAGGACGTTGATCTTGAAGCTTTGCGTAAAGAGTATAACATGAAGCATTCGGAGAAAGAGTCTGAGCTCCGGTAACAATGGAACCCGTACATTTCTCACCTGGCATGATACTTCTGTATCTTCTTTCCTTCCATGGTTTCTTGTTTGCTTTTTTAATGTAATTTTTTGTTACTATCTGACTTGGTGGTGATGGACATATTGTGTTTAATATATTCTGGTCATTATTGTTTTTAATCCTCTTGTTGACCCCCTCAGTTTTTGTTTTTTTATTTTTTTCTCTTTGTTAAATTATTTGAATTCAAACAAAAATGTGTGTTGCTTTCAACATATCCTTTGTCTCTATCACGTACAACATCTTTAACTACTTTTGATGTATTCTTTCTCACATGGTTCAAGGAAATTTATGTCCTGCTAAATTCTTTTTCACTAACCTTTTCTTGTTGGCAAAATGGATGAACTGCAAACATTTTACACCCTGGTAGCTCAATGATTTAATGTCTTGGCTCTTGGAGTACAGACAAAGTTTTTGGAGACTGCGTCTTTGAAGAATGCCATTAGGTTGAGTCTCCATATGCTTAATTCTCCCCTTGAAGCTGACAAAAAATGAACATGAGTAAATTTCAACGGACGAAAAAAAACCAGTACAACAAAAACAAATGCAGTTTGAGTGTATGTATCTGAAATGTGGAAAAAAGGCTGTGCCATTTCACAGAAAACAAAAAATTGAAGCAGCAACTTTTGTGATTCTCTGGGTCAACAGTGAAAGAAAAGAAAAAAGTAACTAAAAAGAAGAAGAAGGCACAGAGAAAAGTCAGTCGGTGCAAGAATGTTATGGAATAATCTAATAACCCACATCACAGCCAGTTGGAGAGAGAGAGAGAGAAAGAGAGAGAGAGAGAGAGAGAGAGAGAGACTTTCTGGTTCACTCCAAACTCAGTTCAAAGTGGCCTTTGCTGTGGTGGCTCAAGGCAACAGCTGTCCATATGTGGGGCAAGATCAGACAGTATTTGGGTTACTCCTTATGCTTGGGATTAAAGGGTTTAGTCCTCAGGTGCAGTGAGACTTGCAAATTGACGTAAGCTCATAGTCCCAATACGATGAGACAACAGGATTAGTTGTGGTTGACCGCACCTTTGCAGTAATCCCTCTTACCCTTGGCCGTAACGGTTTCTAATCTCTTCACTTGTTATGTGTAAATACTATTTGATCTGGAAGGTACACAAGGTGAATGAGTTCAGTAATGAAAAGCGAGAAAGAATATCGGGATTATTAGCCAGCCATCCATAACTGAGATCCTTGTCCTTGTTCATGAAAATTCTTTCTGCCTGAAACAAAAAAAAAAACAAAAAATCTGTAGTGAATCAAAAAGACCTTTGAGGAAAATCTGACTGAGCAAGATGAGCTATAGAGTAAAATTACAGACATTTATAATTGTGGAGGGGGGAAAAACATCAAAGAGCCTGAAATCCTCAACCTTAAGTAATTGCTTTAGAAAGAAAAACAAGCCCTCTGTATGATATTACTATTGTCTCACTCACATTTTTGTTCTTTCCTTTCCTTATTACCCGTTTCTGATGTCGCTCATACATCCTTTTCCCCACTTTCTTTTAATGAACACTTCTGTTGTGTATTTTTTGTCCAGCTGTAATTACTTTTCTTCCTGTACACTTTGGGTCCAGAAATGAAGACCACACTGGGAAAAAAGACAGACTCATATTTCTCCCATTTTTTGTAATTCTCTTTAGAATGTAAAGTTACTCCTATTTCGTATTCTTTGTGTAATTCACTTTAGATTGTAAAGTTTAAAATGCTGTAGTTTACGAATTTAAATTTCGTTTTCGCTATTCCTTATCATTGCTTAATGAAACTATCTTACTAATTCAAGAACATCAGCCGAGATAAGTCAGTTGCCGCCAAACCAAATGAGACAATACCTTAAAGTTTACAAACGTGGAATCTTGTTCTTTTTACCACTGGGGTCTTCAAATCTGTTAATGGGTGGAAAGTGGTATTGCATGGTGAAGGATACCTTATTTATTGTATTCTGTTTGCACAGTAACTTCACTTACTTTCTTTTTAGCATGTTTCCTTTTTTTTTTTTTAATACAAGTAAATGTTTGTTCGGGAATTTGATTTTTTTTAAATGTTTGAGAAACAAATGGATGTCTGTGTCAATTGTGGACAATCTTTTTTTTTGGACTGTTTTCAAAAAATCCTTCCAAGCACTTAATGTGTTGTTTATTTGTTAATTCATGATTACAGAAATAACTTTACACAGTGTACTTCTTTTTTCCTGATTAACACTGATGCTACCTTGTATTTTCTTGAAATTACTGAGATGCTCTTTTGACCCTAGTACGGCCCAATGGAATGTGCCAGAGTGCCAGGGAAGATTTTTCAAACGTATACACATGGGGGTTGGACAATTGCCCCAAATTATATTTTTCTTTTTATTTCCCTTTTGGGATACAGACAATTGGAGAATTCAATGTTTTTTTTCACATATTTTGCCTTTTTTTTTATTTCGGTGCATTTGCGTAGTTGGGTAGTACTAGGGTTAACAAAAAAATATTTTGTGCTCTTTTTATAGTTCTTATTTGGGTAAACACTTGCTGTGAAATAGCTGCAAATAATTTTGATACTGAGAAGGAAATAGAAAATAATTTATTTTAAGGTTCAAGTGTGAGGTGTTTAGCCTCCTAGCAAAAGCTTAGAAATAATGTGTACAAATGTCATTTACAGAAGGTGTCTCATCATTTTTCAGTCTTATATAAGAACATGAAAATATGGTCTTTGTTCAAAGTATTGGTTTGGCTCCACATGTTTTTGTCATATCAAATTACTAATTATTGTTGTTAAGGAACTACAAATATGGAGTGGATTTTGTATGGGAACAAGAATCACAACTTATTCATATTATCAGTGCTAGTGTCTAGCTTTTTGGAAAAAATCAGAAATATGAGAAAGCTATATAAAATATCTCTTCTCAGAGAGATTTCTATCTGTCTGAGTCTTCTCATCCTTCTACCAAACCCTGCCTTCTCTCCCCCTCCTCTATATAAATATACTCCATTTATTTAAGTTAACTGTCCTTGTGTTCTGTGATCAGGGAACAGATGGAGAAGGCTCTGCAGAGGCTGAGGGAGGAAGTGAGTGCCTTACAGAGGGAGGAGCAGGACAAGTTGGAGGAGGAGAAGAAGAAAGCTCTAGAGAAGCTGTCACATCAGGTGAGGGACTAGCATTCTTGGGCTCTGGCTTACTGTGAAGTAGGATATGTGTGTCACTTGGCCAGACACTGAGATCATTAGCATGTGCAAATGGGATGTTATGTGATGTGACTCTCTTAATGTCGCTGTTTGTTATATAATTCATTGTACTGTAGTTTGTCATTTTTGGTTTTTGAAAAATTGGTGACGTATTTTTTTTTCTATAATTCTCTGTCTATTCATTTATTCAATTTTATTTCGTTTTAGTTTTTTTTTTCGTTTTGCTCAGTCAGTGTGAAGTTTTGTTTTATTTTTGTTTTCTCTGTCTACCTACCTACCTACTTACCTGCCTGTCGGTCTTTCCATTTATCAAACTATCTTACATATCTGCTCTCATTTTTCTTCACTCTTTTATTTTCTCTTCTCATACCCAAGGTGGAGCTTTCAGTGGCTTCAGAAAAAGCCAAACTAGAAGATGAACAGAGAATACAGTTGGAATCACTCCGTAACAAGCACGGCTCTGAGATTGACAAACTCCGACAAGATCTGGAGAGACGTCACAGAGATCGACAAGAAGTCTTGAGAGCAGAGTTGGCCGATGCACACAGGGAGGTGAGTAAAATGAAGCTGTGGATTTTACAATGGTGAAAACTTGGTCTGTTAAATTCGTTTGTCCAGGTCTGTCTAATTCTCAGAATGTCCTTCTCCACACATGTCTTTTGTGTGGCCTGCCTCTGCTATTATTCCTCGTGGGATTTGTTGCAATGACTGTCTTGCAATGTTGTTTTTTTTGGTGCTGGGTGGAGATCAATCCAGTGACATTCCCTAATCTTCTGTTGGTCTTTGCCTTGGATAATAGCGTGTATATAGATAATGTGTAAAGATTTTTCATGGTCTGGTTAAAAAGCATCAGATATACATGATACATTTGGACATGTCTAAATGTACTTGGTGACCAAGGCTATGCTTGATTGTGGAGAAATATTAAAAATATTTGATAGTTGACTGTCTTTGTTTTCAGTTATAAATATACATTTACAAATGATTACAGGAAGACTGTTTTGGTAATTACATAAAAGTTTGCAACATTTTCTTAATTAGCATTATGCGTACTGTCTGAAAAATTAATTTACAAAGCAAATCGATTAATTTTTCATTTTGCTATTTTCATTCCCATGCATAATCCTCAAAAATGCAAACCATCTTTTTACTCAATCTTATAGCAATACCATAATATTAAGATATGAGATTATAGAAATATCTCAACAGTCAATGATTGCAATCTCAAAAAAGCTATAATATAATCTTTTGACCTCAAGCCGTTCGTACTATTAAAACTTGGGTTTTTCTCTCCAGTCAATGGTAAAGATGCGAGATGAGATGAGCAAGCTGCAGTCAGAGGAGAAGGAGAAGGAGGAGAAGGAGCTGGAGGCTGCTAGGAAAAGGCAGAAGGCCATCAATGACCTGGAACGAGGGGTAAGCTCTTGAGGACCAAGCATGGTTCATTTTAAACATTAGTTATAATAATTCTATGAACAAGTACAAACCTTATTCTTTCTTTTCCCACTCCTTTCCTCTAATGCTGTTTTTTTTTTTTCAAATGTGTATTCTCTGGAGGGAAAAAAATGGTGATGGAGGAGGGGACAGGACTGGCAAAGGTTTAAAGGTTTTAGCTGAATAAGATAAATGTGTACGTGTGTGCTTGCCTGTATGTATCTCTTTGTAGGGAAAAGGGGGTTGAAGGAGCTATGGAAGTGTCTCCTGCATTTTTATTATCATTTTTACGCTTTTAACTTTTTTTTTTTTTGTCATCATCATTACCATTCATCGTCATCATCGCCATTTATATTGATGTTTTTCTACACTCTTGCCCTCGCGGTCAGCTGGATGAAATTCTCAGTGAGAGAAAGCAGGAGCTGAAGCAGGAACACCAGGCAGAGATGGACAAACTGAAGAAGGAACATCAAGCACAGCTGACGAAGCTGGAGGCAGAGTGCAAAGAGAAGGTACATTGTCAGTATATTTGTGGAGAAGAGGTGCTTCTAAATATCAGGGTTTACCATAATATGTGATCAGTGGCAAGTGAAAAGAATACTGTTACAAGAGTCATTTTCTATCACTAATTAATCTTAATTATAAAATGCATTAACACTGTTACTGCCCAATGGAATGTGCCAGAGTGCCAAGGAAGATTTTTCAAACTTATACACGTGGTGGTTGGACAATTGCACCAAATGATAATTGTTTTTTTTTTCCTTTTTGGGATACATACAAAGAAAATTGGAGAATTCCATGTTTGTTTTCATATATTTTGCCTTTGTTTATTTTGATGCATTTGCATAGTTGGGCAGTGCTAAGGTTCAAAAAAGAAAAAGATAGCTTAGTTTTTGTTACCCACCATTGAAACAGCATTAGCAATAAATTCCTTGGCCATCTTCAGATCCAGTCTGAGCACAGGCAGCTGACAGGCCAGATGGAGTTAGAGAAATCACAGCTTCAGCGACAACACGAGCGGGAAGTGGAGGAGATGAGGAAAAACTTCCAAGTCAAGAAGGAGAGCCTGAAGGACCAGATAGATGATGAGGTGAGGACCGCAGATACGGTGTCAGAATAAATATGTACTGTAAAGACTTTGTGGATGCATGACTGTAATCTGTCTCCATTTTGAATTTTGTGAAGTAAAAATAAAAAGACTGGAGATTGGTCAAGCTTATTTTCTTGTACCATAGGCTTATTATTTCTTTTCTTTTTTTTATTAAAGGATATGAAAAAGTATGAGGCATCTCTGACTGCTGTCTATCTGCTTTCTTTTGTTCCTTTTTGTGATCCTATGGATTTGTTTAGTGTTGAAATTGTTTTGAAAAAGCAACTTTACCTCCCCCTCTTAAAGGATAATTTTGAGGCAGGGAATTTTTAGATTGAAATACTGTGAAACATTGATGTGAGAAATACTTTCAGTACTAATATATGCTAAAATTATTTACATCTCAAGTTTATTTTGTGTTTTAATTTGGTAATGTTACAGGAAGAGGAGATGAACGAAAAGAAAGCTGACATTGAGAGACGAACAGCTTTTGTGGACAAGTCTTTTAAAACACTAGAATCTCAGGTAAACCATGTTTTTTGTGGGAGGGGGGGGTTCATGAAAAATGTTTGCATAATTTGATGGCATGAATATCTCAAGTAAGTTTGCTTTTGTTCCGACAGTTTTTGAAACAACACATTGACTCTAAACCTGAAAGATATACTAACTTTTAGCACTGGCAATTTTGTCATAATTGTACAATTCTTCAATTGTTTTTTATTTTTAGACATTTATCCAAAGCAAATGTTGTGACAATAGAGAACCATTTCTTACTTTTCAACAAAAGAACATCAAAGTCAGATCAGTTCATTAAGTTTGGTTCTTAATACACTCAGATTGTGAATGGAATTTAAAGCAATGACCACTGATTTGAGTATCATTGAAAACAGTTTGAATTTCTTTGCTTGCGTTAACAGGAGAAAAAACTAGAGGAGAGAAGGAAGAAATTTGCCTCAGACAAAGAGAGACTTGAGCAACACCAAGATGTGAGTATATTCATCTTAGGGGTCTGTTTTTAAAAGCTATGAATTTTGGATTATACTGAGGCTGTTGTTCTTCATTTAGAAGAAATTTGTGTATAACTTACAGCTGAAATTCTTAAAGAAGCTTTAGTAAAGTTTTTTTGTTGTTTTGTTTTGTTTCCTCGCTTAACTGGTTCCATATAGAGTGGTTTTACCAATACATATTGTACGAATTATCAGTGACGCAGGATGGATTTAGTTAAAGGACATAGGATAGTAATATTGCACTAGGTGCTAGATTTTACATTATTTCAAAGTTTATTCATTTAGAATTTTTATATTCCTTATGTTGGAGGCAATGACATTTTTTAATTTTGAAATCTACTCACAATCAAGCATTGCATCGTTATAGTTCTGTGTATTTAAAGAAGTCACCAACATTTTTTGTTCTGTATATTTAATGAAATCACCGACATTTTTTGTTCTGTATATTTAATGAAGTAACTGAAATTTTCAGTTCTGTATATATTTAATGAAATCACCAAAATGTTTACTTCTGTATATTTAATGAAATCACCAAAATGTTTAGTTCTGTATATTTAATGAAATCACCAAAATGTTTACTTCTGTATATTTAATGAAATCACCAAAATGTTTAGTTCTGTGAATTTAATGAAATCACCAAAATGTTTAGTTCTGTATATTTAATGAAAACACCAAAATGTTTAATTCTGTGAATTAAATGAAATCACCAACATTTTTAATTCTGTATATTTAATGAAGTAACTAAAACGTGTTTCCTCTAATAGGTTTAAAATGCTCCTCTGCAAACCTTATCATTCTTTGTTGTTCCTCATTCCCGTGACTGCAATTTACCCAGGATGCTTTGGGATCCCGAGTCACCTCCCTAAGTGCGGCGGAGCTGGAGCGGATGAAGACGGAGCGAGGCCAGCTGGCTCAGGAGATGAGGGAAGAACAGGAGCAGCTGGAGAAGGCGCGCAATGAGAGGAAGGGGCTGGAGGGAGATGTGCTGAGGCTGAAAATGGCCAGGGAGCAGAACAACAAGAAGCTAGTGTGAGTGCATGGGTTGGAGTTGAATGCAAAATGTAGATAAAGGCTGTAGGGAAGCTGAACAGTGTAAATAGAACTCACAGGTATAAAGAGCTGTCCCGAAGAAAACAAGTACAAGCCAACGTGTCGACAATTTCGGTCTTCGAAGGGAGCAAATAATAACAACAAACAACAGTCACAGAAAAGGAGAAAAAAAGAAGGAAAAGAATAAGAAGAAAAAACGTAGCTTCTTGCCCCGACTTCTTGTTCCCTTCAAAGGCAGAAATTGTCGACTTATTTGTATCCTTCGAAGACAGAAATTGTCGACACGTTGGTTTGTACTTATTTTCATCGTGATAGCTCTTTTTACTTGTCATTTCCATTTCCATAAGTTGGAGTTGTTTCACAAGTGCAGGAAAGAGATGGAGGGTGTTAGAAACAATCTGGGAATAATTTTTGTGGTAGTGTATGGTAGACACGGGAGGACAACATCTCAGAATGGATGGGATTAAGGTGAAGGGAGACAACCAGGAGGTCTGAAAATCATGAGATTGGAGGATGCTGGTTGCCAGATCACATGTGGCACCCCAACGGTCCAAAAGACTACGGGGATGGATAAGATAGGGATGGGTTAAAGGGTTACAGTTATTTTATTGCTTTGCTGTTTAGCATATATTATATATGTAGACTCACCATCATTGTTATCATCATCTTGGGCATCAGTCACCTTTGTCATTATTATTGCCGAGATTTTTTTCCCCAAAAAAGGTCTTTGGCTGTAACAAATAAGATCATTTTTCTCTTTTGTTACATTTTTATTGAAATTTATATTTCATGTGCAGAAGGAGTATCTAATTTTGAATGTTCATACTATCATCGTCCCGTCCTGAAATTACTGTCATGTGAAAGAGACCACTCATCTAAAGCTTATGTCTCTTTCACCTATCATTTTGTACAGTGAGATCAGGGACAGGGTGGAGCAGAAGCTGAAGGAATTCGAAGGTCTCCAAGACCGATTCAGCAAGCAGCTGCAGCAGCAGAGCTCTTCAAACCAAGGCCTGGAGAGCACCCCTGGGCTCAGAGTCTCTCCCTCACCCACAAAGTTGACGCTAGAAGACCTCCAGCCCTCCCCTGGCATTGATGAAGGTCGGCTCGGTGGCTTTGGCAGTGAACATGAAGACGATATGTTTATAGGTGAGGGCTTGTTATTGTTCCTTGTGTTTGGACTCTGAGACTGGGTTTCTTCATTGCGGCTTGGGCTTAACATTTGTTTCACCCTTTGAAGACAGTAATGTTGAACGTTGGTTTGTCTCTGTATTTTTACGGCAAAGCTTCATTTGGTTGTGTTTGCTACTTTGCATTTTTCAGCTTCCCTGCAGCTTCCATTCACTTTTTTTGCATTTATTCTTCTGTTTCCATGTACAAGAGGTTAGTTCATACATGTAATCCGAAATCGTACATGGAATAAGGCACAGAGCTTCAAAAAGCAAGGACATTACTGGACAAAGACTGAACGTGTCGACAATTACTGTCTTCAAGGGGAACAACATCAAGAGCAGTAAAAACGGCAACAATCACAATAAAATGGAAGGAGAAAAAAGAGGAGAAAAGAAGAAGAACGAACTGAGGAAAAATTTTAATCCATACATTTTTGTATAGATGAGTTTTCTATCATGTAAGTTTCTAATGAAAGAAAGAAAAAAGACATGTTCACCAAGATCTTCATGATAATATATAGGATGACAAAAGAAAATGTACTTAATCATACTTAGAAGTTACTCAACAATTTGTTGAATGATATTTTATTTAGTATACACAATGAGCAGTACACAAACACTCTCAGTTTTCAATACTGAGAAAGTCTTTAAGTATTTTATAAAAGCTTTGCTGTTCATTGTATTTTTTTATCAGGATAAATATCTCAGTTTCACTATTGTTGCTCTCCGTTGAATGAATTGTAACATTATTTGTTTGTACATTTTCTGAATGTACAGGTCGGAGACCAGCTGGAGCTCAGTTCAAGGTAAATGTCTCAAGATTATTCCTCACTTTTTACCAAATATTATATCATCTATTATGTTTTCTTTTAATATAATTTTTTTGCTATTTAACATTCTAGTTTTTTAGCTTTGATCACTTTACACTTATAGAATGCATTGCCAAAATATTCTAATCTATTTATGTGATATCAATGAAGACAGAATTGTTTAAGAATTTTTTCTCTTTCATGTCGTATTGTGAGGAAAACATATGTTACTCACCTATGACTAACATTTTATTGTTCTTCCACCAGCTGGATAGTCCCTGGTATGATGTGCTGTCAGCGGCAGATGATTTTATGGAGCCCAACATGTTTTCTCCTGACAAGAGGTGAGACAGATGGTTTGTGTTTGGGAAGGAACATATCATACACAGATATGTCAACTTTATGGGTTCGCCGTAAGAAATTACGGGGGGCTGTCAGAAATTACAGTTTACGGGCAGTTACAACCAAATTATGGGTAGGATGATATATGCTTTTAAATCTCTTTGCCATTGCTTTCTTTGTTGTCTGGTGTTATCCTTGAATGCAGTAAAATTACTTTTTTGGGTCCTCATTTTACTTTGACTCCAGGTCGTGGTTATGCCAAGCCTCAAATGGGGTTGGCATATAGTCGCGTAATTTCTAGCATTTATTTCATTCTTCGATATGTGCGTGTGTGTCAGTTGGTGAACTGACGTAATAACTTGGACTTCTGCAGGTTGAATTTTGTTTTATGGTGCATTTCATTACAGCAGTTTCCTCTCCTCGGCTGCTGTTCTTAAGAGAGAAAAAAAAAAATCTTTTATGAAGTGAATTTTTATGGTTAAAAAAAAAAAGAGAAATTAGAAATGGAGGTATGAATTGAACTTTTGAGGTCTATTTATTGAATCCTAGATTTGCCCTGCTATATACTGATTTTCAGATAAATTTTATTAATAAATTGTTGAAGAAATCAACACAAAAAACCCCCATAATTGAAATACAACACAATTTCTTTCAGGGGCTTGAGAGAACAGATCCACAAGGAAGGCTTGACCATTGCCCGGGCAAAGTCCTTTCTCCAGAAACAAAGACGAGCCCTGAAACAGAGACAGTCAGCCTTGTTGGCGGCTCGACAAGAGTTGGTGAAGGATACCCACAGGGCACAGCAAGGGGTGAGCAGGGGGACTGTGGTGGGGACAGTGGAAAAAGTGACGAATAAGGACGCATGTGTAGTTTTCTTGAATTCATTAAAATAAAAATGTATTCTTTTTTTTTTTTTTTTCAAATTTGGTTTTTGGCTCCACTTTTTCAAGAGTTTAAAATTTGTTAAACTGCTACATTTAGGCATTTTTTTTTGCTTTAAATACATAAAATGGGTGAAACTTTACAGCAAATAAAATGCTAAATTTGCACAAATAAGTTTCAAGCTATTTCTTGTCTTTGGCGTAACTCTTTGTAGACCAGATATTTTACTGCAGATTTTTGTGACTCCCTCAATGATTTACAGGGATTCAAAACAAATCTTGGTTACAGTACAATTACTAACACTAACCCACATAAACTATGTGTGTTTGGAAATAAGTAGGCCTAGTCCTACTGTATTAAAAAATTCATGTGTTATTATGCTCTTAGTCACTTTAAAATTTTGGGGAAGTTAAAAAATAAAATACTTGTGATCTTATTCACGAACCGATATATCATTTATTGGTACTCAAAGAGTTAATTTGTTCAAAGTTTAGGCAATTATTAATTCTGTTCCCTCATGTTGTTCTCTCTGTCCTTGTATGTTTAGACCATGTCCGACAGGGGGGCGGAGTTACTAGAGGAAGTTCGAGAGACGCTTGAGTCAGAGCGGGAGCAGATCAGTGCCTTACAGTCACAGGTCACCACTGGGTCAAGGTTATTGAAGCAGAAGGAGGATAAGCTGCACCAGCTGGAGGGTGTTGCTAAGGAGGTAGGTGCTGGTGGTTGGTGGTTTTCTGTATTTGTTGTTTTACTTGACATTGGTCATTCTGTCTGTGAATCAGTGTCTGGACTGTCTCACTTGCTACTTATCCATGTGTGTATCTCTCCTCTCTCTCTCTATCCCTCTCTCTCTGTCTCTCTATCTCTCTCTTTCTTTCCCTCTCTCTCTGTCTCTCTCTCTCTCTCTCTCTCTCTCTCTCTCTCTTTCTCTCTCTCTCTTTCTCTCACTTTCTTTCTCTTTATATATCT
>JBDFRD010027543.1:0-15282 GCA_039654405.1 Bullina lineata | reverse complement strand
AGAGAGAGAGAGAGAGAGAGAGAGAGAGAGAGAGAGAGAGAGAGAGAGAGAGAGAGAGAGAGAGAGAGAGAGAACGAACAGAAACTTAAACTTGGGACAGAACAAAAACTGAAACCACCAAGACGTGATTGAACTGTTAGAAAGTTTTATGGGGCGTTCACAAACAGAAATTATACGGTAGCCTACTTTATAACGTCATGTACCGGGTAATACAAAGAACTCTTGCATTATGGAGAGTACATTGTACCTAATCAGTAGAATTTATGGCAATCAACTGCTTTTCCATTGGCCTTCGCTTTTTACGTGTCAGAGAGGGGGTAGCGTGGTGGCCGAATTATCAGAGCGTTGGACCCCTGATCCAACGATCCAGGGTTCGAATGCAGGAGGCTACCGTGTTGTGTCCTTGGGACAAATTTTACACAATTTTTCCTCTCCCCACCCAGGTACGAATTGGATACCTGCATCTTCTGCCGGGGAAGTACATAAACCTCCGACAGACTAGCGTCCTGTCTAGGAGATGGTGTAAAAATCATGTTCCGCTTTACGCTGCCGAAACCAAAATAAGCCCCAGCTTTATGGGCTTCGAGGCCTTGAAGGAATTCAACTTTTACTTGACATCAGAGAGGACGAGGAGAAAATGACGAGAAAGGAAACATAAAACAAGAAGTAACAAGACAAACTTCATTCAGCATGTGAGATCACTTACAGCATTTTAATAAAAATGACACGATGACGACGCCCACCAATAAAATCACTCTCGTTTCTTCTGCTTCTAAAATAGTAATATATTTATATCTCTTAACCAACCCGCTTTTTCTCTCTCCCCCCTAACAAAAAAACAACACACACACACATCACCATTTCCTCATTCACCTTTAATTTTGAGGAATCTTCATATTCCCTAATTCTATTTTATATTTTTGACTTCACAATGCCTGAGACCTTCCTACCGTACGTAAAATGCATGTGTCCATTGATTTCGAACTGCCTTTCTAAGAACAGCTGCGTCTCTTATCAAAACTTTGTCTTTGGTTTCATCGGCTCTGTTACTCTGTTGTCAACATTATTATGTTCCATAGATATCCTAACACATTTCACACAATGGCTCCGACAGGCTTACTCTGCTTATTACTACCTTATCAGGGAGGTGTGGTGGCCAAATAGTTAGAGCGTAGGACTACCAATTCAGGCGTCCTGGGTTCGAATCCAGAAGACAACTGTATTGTCTTTGGGGAAAGACACTTTACATCATGTTCCTCTCTCCCCAGCCAGGTGCGAATGGGATATCGGCATATTCTGCTGGGGAATATGACAGACTAGCGTCCTGTCTTGGAGATGATGTAAAAAATCATCTGTTCCGCTTCACGCTACTGAAACCGGGATAAGCTCCGGCTCTATGGGCTTTGTAGGTCATGAAAGAATCTGTACAATTTCATCAGATTTAACATGTGGCAGACAAGACACAACAATGGTGAAAGTGACGAAAAGAGGTGAGTGTCAAAATACGTGCATGTGGTGTCACAGAGGCAATGTCTCTCGTAAGACTTGTGGCAGGATGAACAAAAAAACAACAGAAAAACAAAAATAAAAAACAAACCAAAAGCACCCAACGTGAATGAGACTTACAAATGAAAAAAACAAAATTAAATCCAAAGCCTAGATCTATCTCCCGTTAGAAGCTTGAAGTTGAAGAACGATGTAGGTACTGGTACACAAAACAAGGGGCATGAATGAGACGACAATGAAAAACATTTCAAACACTGACATCTGAAGAATGTAATAAATTATGATTTTTTGCTCAATTATGAAAATTCAATCTTTAAAGTTTCGAAAAAAAAAAAATAAAAAAAAAAAAATTATATTGCATGTTTGAGATAAAAGTTAAAAAGCACATACCCTAGCTATGAACAAGTCCTACCGTGTCTCACTAGCCGAGACAGGAGCCAGAGAGAGAGAGTTTACACTCATGCCCTGTTCTCCTATGTCATAATCTGACCTTGGTGAGAAACTCGCACCTCGTGTGGACATGAACATTCAAAATTAATTAGACAATTCATCAAAGCTGTCCCAAAGTGAAAACACTAAACAGAACCAACGCTCGACATTTCTGTCTTCAATCTGAACACACAGCAGAAAAAGATCACGTAAAGAAAGTCTACAAATTAAAAATAACTGTCTAATTAATTTAGGATTTTTCCACTTCCTCAAAGCATTCGTTCATTTAACAATGTTTTTTATGAACATTTTTGGCACACTGTGTTTCCAATTACGTGTATAATTTATAATGGGCATGCTATGAATCAAAATATGGGTAAAATATAATACATATGTAAATAATTTATGTGTATAATTTATATTATTGTCTCAATAGTTTAGAAACCATCCGAGTGTGAGAAAAAAAATGTATGTATACATAGATGTTATATTATGTTGTTGATATATATTTATTATATCTGCAAGAGAGAAATATCAGCCATAAAAATAAGTCCTTATAAAGAGCTATTCAAGAAAGATCTGTCTATTGAATGCAGGTGGTCATCCTCTTCAATTTCACCAACCTCATATCATGGACAGGTTATGCTGAATACTGCACAGGAAACATTGATATTTCTTCAGTTCTATATCCTATTCCTTAAAGACAGTAAGGCCGATACCATTTGGATATTTTTCCACTTTGCATTAAATTATGAGGCTCCATCTAATAGTGTGACTTTTTTTCTGCCTCTCACTCGCTTCTTTAGGATGGGAGGAACAATCCTGCAGCAGGAGAATGAATAACTATTTACTGGGCCTGCCAGCTGGTGCAAACTTTACAGACATGCCAACCCCATTTGAGGCTTGGAGTAATCGCGAGCTGAACTCGCAGTAAACTGAGGACCCAAAAGGGTAATTTTACAGCGTACGACGATAACGCCAGAGAATGAAGAACGCAATGGCAATGAGATTTAAAAGCATATTATATATCCTCGCTGTAAGTGCCCGTAAACTGTAATTTCTGACGCCTCCTTGTAATTTCTTACCGTGAATCCATAAAGTTGGCATGTCTTGACTTCAATTCAAAGACAAGACCGGACTAATCCAAAGAACAAAAGCACAGAGAGACAGTTCCTTCCCTTTCCTCGGGACTTGATTCCTTCTGGCTTCCGGTGTGTGATCAGCCTGTCCAAAGACATTAGGCCTAGTCATACAATACTAACAACTAATTGAGGCACACAGTAAAAATGTACCTGTGTTTTATATACAATATTATATAAATGTGCATACAACATGGCATAATATATAATTTTCCAAGTAACATTTTTAAAATGCTCATCAAAACTGTACAATAGCTTGTTACAGAAAAAATAAAATGAAGCAGCCTATAATATAATATATTACATGTATATCCATATAAACACTTCACAATAGAAAGGACCAAAGCAAAATGTTTAAAGTGAGTAAAGCAGTAGATCTAGATTAGAGTAAGAAAAGCCAAAGATGACCCTCCTTGGATAGTAGCATAGTTAGTGCAACATCATCTTTCCCTACACAGCTGATCTGTGTACGCAGTGTGCAACATCACAACTCCCTACACAGCTGATCTGTGTACACAGTGTGCAACATGACTTTTCCCTACACAGCTGATCTGTGTACACAGTGTGCAACATGACTTTTCCCTACACAGCTGATCTGTGTATACTGTACACAGTGTGCAACATCACTTTTCCCTACACTGCTGATCTGTGTACACAGTGTGCAACATGACTTTTCCCTACACTGCTGATCTGTGTACAGTGTGCAACATGACTTTTCACTACAAAGCTGATCTGTGTACAGTGTGGAACATGACTTTTCCCCATACAGCTGATCTGTGTACACAGTGTGCAACATCATCTTTCCCTACACCTGATCTGTGTACACTAGACACACGACCTTATTCTAAATTCTCAGTGATTACAATTACAGTCAATAATTCTCCTTCTGCATAAAGCTAAATCCCCGTGTAATGAGAAATTGCTTTTCAGACCATCCTAGTTCTATGTGATCTGCGCAACTTAAGGACAACGACTGTTTCTTGATTTAAAGCATTTTCACGGAAAAAATTCTGTGCACAAGTAAAGCATATATCACAATGTCCAACTTTGGAACATAAAGCAAGCCAAGTTAAAGAAAGCAATGTATAAAAAGCCCAAGCCGTAAACTGAAGAAAAGTTAAAGCTATTGCGGCATGAACAATGAGAAAATAATGGGAGCATCAACAAGACAGAGAATGATAAGGAGATTATAAACGTATACATGCCATAGAATCTTTGTGTAAGTGATCTATGTTATACTCAAAAATGTACAAATGCCATTTAGAACAGAAAAAGTAATACCAAAAATAAAATTCCCAGGAAGAAATTTATCAATATCATAATATCACATTTTCATAAATTATTGTAATGGCAATAAATGTCTTTGTCAAGTCATTTAGCAAAAATTGTTTTAATTTTGCTGTGAGTTACATTCTAAATACCTGGCTTCTTTGTCTTGCTCTTCAATTCGATAAATTATTTATTTCAAAAATTGTGTTCAAAAGTATGCTCAGCTAAAATATTAATTAATTTTGCCTCTAACAAAAACAAAAAAAATCTAAATTACTAAGACTGGTGCGATATTTCCGCGTAGACAAATTAAAAATGACACAAAATATAGTTACAGATCTCAGTAACTCATTATCATTTTCGGAAATAAACAAGTTTTGATTCTATTATGACTTGATCCTGCAAACAAGCAGATAGACTATGCAGAGATTATGGTTCAGAATTCATCATTACAAAAATAAAGATTAAATGAAAGTTTACAGACAATTTTTTTCAAACTCATTCTTTAAAAGTGAAAATAATTCGACAATCAAGGAGCTTCAAGTGTAGATCATAATCCTCAGACCTGTGTGGGTATCATTGTTCCTCTCTAGATTCTCAGGCTTTAGTAAAGGTCCTAGTTACCGTATATATTGTGGCCCAATGCTCCTCAAGGAGCCAAGAGAAATAAGTCAAGTAAGTCAAGTTTCTTTAATTTCTTGTTCACATAAACTTACAGCACTGCACAACTGCAACATCTAGATCTAACTGTGACGCGACAATAACAAAAAAAAAAAAAAAAAGGATTCACTTATGTCTAATCTGAATGATGAACAATAAAAGGCCGACATTTAAGTTTCGAGTCAGGTCTGAGAACTCCAGACTACACATATGTTCAAGTAAGCACTTTTCTACTCTCCAAGTCTACACACAGGAAGCAGAAAAAGAAACTTGCCAATTTCAGAAAGCTCTGCTATTTTGTGAAAAGGTGTCTCCGGTAGTTTTTAACCCCATGTAGCTTGAAGAGTGCCAAATCTTCATCCGTGGCCAAGAGCCAACCAAGAACAACTGACAGAAATGATAGAAATGACGTTGGGTTGGACTCACACTGCGGAAAGAACCAACAGACATCACTAGACAGGCTCTTGAGTGGAATCTCCAAGGAAAAAAAGAGGATGCCCTTGGCAGTTTTAGAGGTGGAGCGTACTTACAGAGATTAAGGCCACAAATCTGACCTCGGAGGCTGTAAAGAAGATTGCCAGAGACAGAGGAAAGTGGAGGAATACTGCTGAGGCCCTGTGCTCCACAAGTAGTGAAGAGAATTATGTTCAGTAAGTACATGTATGTTATAAACCTGGAGTCTAGAGAGTTATGAAGCGTAGGCCAACCTAGAGAAACACTTTCACAGAAAAAAGCTTCTTGCAATGACAATGTCCAAGCTTTCATGAACAAATTGTCTTTGCAATATCCTGCAGATTTGATGGCCAGAAATTATCAGCAATAAGATCCTATGGGAAAGAACAAACCAGGACCCCATCACTCAGGAGATCGCCAAAAGAGCTGTTTTTGAGGTCTTATGCTCTACTTGGAGCCAAAAAGCATAACTGAACTGAACTGAACTGAAAATTTGCCCAGCAACCATTTAGGCACCGTCACATTCGAAGTAATCTGAACACATGCCGGCCACTGATCAGCCAGTTTTGCGTTCACAGATCATTCACAGGCATTGAACAAACCAACATCTACCTCTGAGTCATGCAATATTGGCCATACATTTATAGATTAAAAAAAAGAGAATAGGGTTTGTTTTCAAGGTATAAGTTACACTCTAGTTCACACAAAGCATTGACTGGCTTTCCCTTGAACACAGACACTTGTCTTACTAGGGACTGTCTGACTAGAAGAATCAGTACATATCAAGAACAGAGACCTGTTGAACTTCACTGGTTTTCTCTTTAATCTATTTTACAGTGTAGAAAAGTAGGAAGATTGCCACACAACTTCCTTATGAGAATTGCTTTACAATTTCCCTCCTTTTTCTAGTTCCTGTTGAAACACACTCTTTACAACTTCTCTCACAAAGCAGAAATTAAAAACATTTTTTTTAAATATATAAAAAAATCTTTTTGCGCTTGAGCATGAGTGTCGTCAACATAAATCAACATGCCCTTTTTCTTTGCATTGATCCAATCCCCTAATTTTTCCTGGAGATCAAATTATAAGTGATAAAACAAAGGTGTCTTCATCGAAAGCAGGCCACTGATAGAACAGTTTAGCTCCCAGGTTCAACTGTCAGGTTCCCATGGACGCATCTCATTCTACTGCTCAGTTTAGGTGAATTATTTTCCACGTCTTCACTCTGTCCGAGGAAAATTTTGAAAATATTTCAACACAGCACCGATCACAGGAATCGCAATTCCCATTCAACAAGAACAACCGATATGGCTGCATAAATCATATCCAGGCATGAAACAAACGTGCAATTCCATTTTCTTCCGTCCAAAGACAAAAAGTCCATTTATCACCAGTTATTTTTCTCTGTGCAGTTGGCGCTGACATAATTGTCATAGAGATTTGAGAGTGAAACAGTTTGATAAAACACACACCATTTCAGTTTCTTTCTTTGACAGTGTTTTTACATACACAAGTTATAGACTTCTCCTGACTTGTGAACATAAAAGTAACTTCCTTTTATGAGGCCCATAGAACCAGAGGGCACAACATGGTCGCTGCCGGATTCAACTCAGGACCCATGGATCAGTAGTTCTACAGTCTAACCATTCAAGCACCGTGCTACTTGTGAACACACTTCCAACAAATGTTGATCACGACTCTGTAGAGCATCAAGCGCTCTGGCACTTTTATTCCGCTGCAGGAAGTTGTATCTAGCCCATTCATAATGTGACAGCCTTACTTGAACGTAGACGCACACACAAAATTGTAGATCCTTGGCCAGGACAAGCTGGTCCACGCTCTTTCTGAGCCAAACTTGTAATCAACGTCAACTTGTACATCAAGGAGTTTTCAATCCACTGAGGGCTTCTTAAAAACAAAACACAGAGAAAGAAAAACAATCCTTAAAAAAAAAAAAAAACCCACACGCTTTTGAAAACATTTCAGTTGATTATCCCGTTCCATTCTCTGCCCACACATGACCGTTCCGCTGACCCCGGATACGATCCTGCGGTTTGGTTAGCATCCATGCCAGATCCATATAATCCTGCGACCAGCGGTAGGTGGGCGACCCTGACATGCAACCTGGCAAGCGGTCCGGCCTCATATCGCCAAACAGCAAGGGGATGAATCGCGATGTGCAGGCAGGAGTACTAGCAGTCGCTCCCATCGCAGGCTCCTGTTGGTTGTTGAGGTACTCCTGGCTCATGAGTTCGTAGATATGGCGAGTGTGGAGCTGACGGTCGCTGTTACTCGCTCCGCGGGAGCTGGAGGATGGAGGGGTGGAGATGTCGCTGATGTACTTCTGTGACAAGCACACCAGGATAAAGTCCGCCTGCGGATTTAAGAAAAAGAAGATTTTGTGGACTGTACACATGTTCTTTTTCTTTCCAGCTTCTTCTCTAATGGACACATTGGTTCTATAAATATAGCAAGTCTCTAATGTATGTTGAAGAATGTTTTATACGTTTGATGGCATAAACCGTGTGTGTGAGGATTTAATCTGAGCAATTCATGCAAGGGGGACAAGATGGAACAAGAAATTTGTATAGACAGCAAGTTGATGCAGGGAATCTGGTGACGTGTGGAGAGAAATATCTTGTGTGAAGAGCAAGTAAATGAAGCGGAATTATCTTCAGTGGAGAAGGAGAGGAATTTGGCGACGTATGGCGAGGAAGCGGAATTTTCCTGGACTATAGAACAGGAGAAAAAAGGAAAAAAAATGTGAAAAAGTATTGCTGACTAGGGCTCGCATGTTGGGGGAATGGTTAGAGGGTAGGGCTGATGATATCTTCAAAATAAATAGACAAATAAATAAATAGTAAGTATGTAAATAAATAAATACAAATACAAATTTCCTGAGTCCCTAAAACTCTTTGTACCAGCCAGTTCTATCTACAGCTCCCTTTAACTTGGTGAGAGTGTAGTAAAACTGCGACTCAAATTTAAAATTGATGAACAAAAAACAAAACAAAAAAACCTAACCAAAACAGGAATAGAAGAGGACAAAAAGTGACATGCAGCATTTTAATATGATCTACATCTGGCTCTTGCCTTCTCCTTTCCACAACAGACACCAAACACACAAGTGTTCACCTCTCTGAATTTACTGCGACACCAATCAGACATCTGCAGCGATGGCGTCGACGCGGTGTTCTCACTCACATCGGCACAGCACGAGAAGCCATTTTTCTCCAGGAATTTGCACAGAGACAGCACCTGTTTGCCGTGCTCCTTGCTGTCGTTGCTGTAGGTCACAAACACCTTGATGTGTCGCCACACTGCCAACGAGAAATTTTGGTATTGTCAGTGCCGCCGTTGACTGATCAAATACCTCCAAAGATTCTACGCAATTACTCTCAAATATATAACTAAACAGAATCTCTTACCGATAATAAAATGGTGTTTCAACATTTTTGAGACATCGTAAGATTGGATAGAATCTCTTACAGATAGAGTGGTGGTTCAAATTTTTTGCGACATCGTAAGATCTGATTAAAAATTATCATGGTTGGATTCCAAGTCCAAGGGTCCAGGATTCAAAAACACATTACACTATTTTTCTCTTTTCCACCCAGGTGTAATCTGGGTACCGCTGTTTTCTGCCGGGGAAGCTAGGTGAAGCACGGGCTTTGAAAGAACATGACTACTTTACTTACAAACACTTGATTAACTGTGATCATTATCCTTATAAATAACATCAATCTGAGCAAAGATTAAGTAATCTGAAGTTTTTTAATCATTGCCACTCAATCTCAAATTTATTTTATTCTTAATACGCTACCTCTTTCAAAAGCCAGTTAACTAATACAAACAGGTTTAATTAATCCTTACCAGTAAAAGTTAGTAGTATCAATGTTGCTTTTGTTTCTTCACTCCTCCACCACTAACTCAGAGGAAGTCCTGATTGCAAGTGTTTTTCAACTTCAATGCCGGACTGACTTTCATTTGTAGCTATTTCTACAATTTTCATGGCATCCTCAACTTTTCAGGTAGCTACATTCCAATTTCACGAATCGTAGTATAAATAATGAAAATAATCTGGCAATTTCTGCAGTTTACGGATTTTATACATCATGCAAATTACACGGAAGCAACCTTAACTTAACAGCCACATAAATCTGACTATTTCTCCTAGTCATGTAACTGCAAAATCTGGTGATACACATGTAAAAGAAATTGGAAATCCGAGACAATGAGACAAATTTACACGTGATAAGTTGAACACTGCTAATCTGGTCGCGAAATGTGTTGATGCTTAACTGCCTCATTGGAGGGAAAAAGGAGGGGGGGATCTATAAAGAATTGGCAGCTGTGTCCAGTTAAAAAAAAAAAAAAGAAAGAAAGAAAAAGAGGAGAACCCCCCCCCCGAAATATTGGCCCTAAACCCCGAGCCAGTTTCCAACCTTTCCGGAATTCACTGGGCTTCATGTCCAGCGGCATGGATGGCGACTTCCTGGAGATGCTCAGGCTGTTCATGGATGACAGTTCCTCCATGCCGCCACCCACGATCTGCTTGGGCCTGTTCCTCATGGGAAACGTGTGAGGGTTGTCCATGTGGAGTCGAGTCTTAGAGGAAGAGCCGCTGCCATTGGAACTGCGAGATGAGTTCGACTCCAGGGAATCCATCTTGTCTGCCTGGCAACTGCTGCCTTTAGTAGTTTCAATCTGTGGCGAGGGGAGGGAGAGGGGGAGAGAGAGAGAGAAAGAGAGAGAGAGGAGGAATGAGTGGTTGCGAGGGAAGGTCAACAAATACATTTGGCAAATTTAATTTTGTTCAGCCGTTTTATTCGTTTTTATTCCTCAGTTTTTCAACCTGTATTCTCATTCATCTGTCATCGTGGACAAGGACCACAGCTTCACGCAGTTGATTGGGGTCTGTGTCGAGAGGTGACTGGTCAATCCGATCCGGGCACGGAAGTATTCTACACTTACTCTCTCACTATTCTTCACGCCACTGGCAAGGCCTGAACTAAAGATACAGATTTTGGGAAGAATGTGCTGCTGCTGAACTTATGATGTCATCCAGTGTATGAATGTTGCAGGGAACCTGACAACTTGTCGGTGTGTAGGAGTGCGATGCCTTTGCCTCAGTGCATTAATGTTTATTTGTGCAAGTATTATTATGTTCTATGCCGAATGTGTTACCAGCTCTGTGAAGTGAGAATGCTATGAGGTCGAGAATGGCAACATGATTTATTGTTTTGTTTTTTTTTCAAATAAAATAAATCATTCTGTGCAGGCTGTGTAACTTGAGTTTTTTGTGAGCTTTGTTTAAAATGAATTGCAAAAATTCCTCATCATTGAATGCTCTACAGAACATTATTTACTCGTCACCTAAGCCAGTCAAACCTCATTCAAAAACTAATAAAATCCATTGTCTCTGGGAGAGAACATTCAAGGCACACAAGTGTAATCTTAATAACGCGATGTAAACATCAAATTCAGCATGCATGCACAAAGTAAATAAAATACCAGAAAAGCATTGATGCCTTCTCTCATGTGCACACAAACACAAATTAAATAAACATAAACAAGGGGCAAAAACCACACACACACTGACTCACTCAGTCAATCACTCTTACTCATTCACTCTCACTCCCTCCATCCTTCACTCCCTCTCACTCATTCACTCAGTCCCTCCTTCCCTCACTCACCTTTTGCTCCGCCACGACTGTCTTGTAATCCTTTGTTGGCTGGAACCTATCTGGCACCTGAGACAGCTTCTCCAAATTCTGCAGCGTCGTTTTCGACTCGGGCACCATCTCCGGCCCCCGCTCCACCTCCCCTCCTCTCACAGCTCCAGTGCCGTACATGTTTCCACACTCATTACCACCGTGAGCCGACAGGTTGCGGTTCTCCAGATTGCTCGGCTTCCCAACCGTGGGTTTAAACGGCGGGGGACAGCCATGGGACGAGTCCAGCACATCTCCATAACCACCACGGCCCAAGAACTGAGGAGAGTTCATGTTTTCATGGCCAGAATGACCTTGACTCCTGCCAGCCCTCAGCATGTCAAAGTCGCCGCCTGAGGATTCCTCCCAGTTTCGTCTGCTGGTGCTATTGTGTCGCAGACGCTTGTCCCCGTTGGAGTTATTGTCCCTGAGAGAGTCGTCCGAGTACTGGCGCGACACCTTCAGTCTCCCTGCATGCTGACTGGCCACCGCATCGTTGTTGATGCTGCTGCTATTGCTGTGGAGGTTGCTGTTGTCTAGGGGGCTGATGTTCTGGGGGAGGACTGTGTTCTTCATGGCCAGGTGATGCTCTGTGGACAAGGAAGGAGGGATGAGAATTCCGGAACAACAGACTACCCCAGGGAGGAATACTTCTCGCCTTAACATTCCCTCAACCATACCTAGGAACAGAAGAAGAAGAAGAAGAAGAAGAAGAAGAAGAAGAAGAAGAAGAAGTAGAAGAAGAAGAAGATGATGACGAAAAAGGAGAAGATGATGAAGGAGAAGAAAAAGAAGAAAAGAAGAAAAAGAAGATGATGAAGAAGGATAAGAAGAAGAAGGCAAAGAAGAAGAAGAAGAAAAAAAAAAAAGACAAAGGAAAAGACGAAGAATTATTATTATTCTAATTTACCTTGGGGCCTGGCCATAGCCTGTGGCATACGTGTAGGTGAGTTTTCAAACTCCATCTCTGTGTTTTCTGTGCCCTGCTTGTTAGAGCCTTGCTGAGCGGCACCGACATTCCGCAGACTAAAGCCGTGCAGCTCAGACTCCACCATCAAGCTGTTTGCAAACTGCTCTTTTGGATCTGAAAGGTCAAGAATAACAAACGCACTGCAATCTTGCACTGTTTCATTAGGTTCCTATAATGTAGAGTGGATTGGGCACACCTTGAGGAAGCCAGCCAGCAACATCACCACACAGGCTCTGAAATGGAATCCTCAGGGCAAACGGAAGAGAGGAAGGCCAAGAAACACCTGACGATGAGAGCTCGAGGCGGACATGAAGCAGATGGCATACACCTGGACCTGGAACAAGCTAGAAAGGGCAGCCCAGGACAGAGGACTCTGGAGACTGTTGTAGGCGGCCTATGCTCCAGGTGGAGCAATGGGCATAATTAAGTAAGTCATGTAGAGTGGCACGGTGGCCGAGTGGTTAGAGCGTTGGGCTCCCAATCCAAGGGTCTGAATTCCAACTCTAGAAGACGTTGTGCCCTTGGGAAAGACACTTTACAACATTTTTCCTCCGCCCCACCCAGGTGCGAAGTGAGTACTGGCACATTCTGCCCGCCTAAACGGGAACGTTTACAACAACAACAAAATCTAAAGCATTCTGAAGTGATGAGACTGACACTTGATCACCTTATCTCAAAAACCCAAAACCCAAAAAACTACAAGGTAACAAAAAAACCTCACCTGTTGAACCATAGTTGTTGAAGTCAGATGTTGAAGGGTAATCCCCATGAGACTGGACTGTCTGGTTGGGAGGCCTCTGATAGGTACCTCCATGACTAGGAGAGTTCCTGCCCACTACCTGGCCATTGTGGAGAGCAGGGGAGACAAGCTGTTGGTTGACAGGGGTCCCCAGGTGCGGGTAAGAGTGCAGGTGTGGGGGGGAGGATGGATGGCAGTGTGACGGGAACATCTGCTGTCTGCACGCAAGGATGGAAAGAAACATGGATTAAATAAAAGAAGAAAGAAATATAGAAAGAAAGGAAGGAAGAAAGACAGAAAGAAAGGAATAAAGAGAGGAAAAGAAAGAAGAAAGAAAGAAAGGAAAAAAAGAAAGAAAGAAAGGAAAAAAAGAAAGAAAGAAAGAAAGAGACATAAGTGTGGGTTTGCATACATTTTATTTTTATTAAACAATTTTTGACGGACACATTTGTTTGCCTCACTTCAAAGCTTTCGAATAAAGAAAACGAAATAAATTCATGATCTTAATCATGAACCAATATATCAGTCAATAGTCTCCAAAGAGCTAAAATCTCTAATTAACACCCCCTTCCCATCAACAGCAGACATTGAACGTACCCTTGAGGATCATGGGACGGTGAGTGACCTGCAAAATAGCCACAGCCATGATGACCATGAGAGTGGAACATTGAGCCGCACATGCCCACAGTGTTGTAGTTGGCGGCCATGCAGCCAGAGAATTTCTGTGGGCACGGGCAGCAGGTGCACATGCTGGGGTGAGAGGTCAGCGAGCAGTGACACGGGCCCATGCTGCTAGGGCAGGATCTGTAAGCTCCAGCCATCCCATGACGATTGTCCAGCTGCTTCAGCTGCTCCTGGTGTTGTTTGCAGTGCTCCTCAATGGCTAGGGGACAGGGAATGTGGAATGGGGTCAAGGTCAGTTTATACAGTTTTATGTAGAGTATCTCAATTATATCTAAATATATCACATTTTATTTTGAATTAAGTTGTCTAGCAGCCAATCAGTTCGTATATATACCTTTATATAGAATATCTCAATTATATATATTAATATATATATATCAGAAATTTTATTTTGAATTAAATATTGCAACCAGTCAGTTCATATAGGCCTATACCTTTTTTAGAGCATCTCAATTATATATTTTGGACGACTGTTTGATTGTGTATAGCATGTAGAAAAAGACAGACAGACAGAGAGCCAGAGAGAGAGAGACAGACAAACAAACAGAAAGAGAGAGAGAGAGAAGATACCACACACACATAGATGTACCTGGATATGCAGTATCCAACACTTGGATGCAGTCGTCCCTGTCCATTTCCTTGAGGCTTTTGTGGACTTTGTTGAAGGAAGCCTGGGACTTTTTGTCATAGTCCATGAAGAGCACCATGGTGTACGACTCTTTCTTACACTCAATGTTCTGATGTCACATGATGAAACACAATGAAAGAGATCAGCAGATGAAAGAAGATTGAAAATAACTGAACCAATCCTATTTATAAGTATAAGGAAAGCAAGCAAATCATTGCAGAAAAGAAGACTTAAAATTATGGATTAAATCAAACAGGCGGAGATACAGTCGTCTCAAACTTCAGAGTTCAGTACTACATCTACTACTTCCTAGGAGGTAATGTGAAAATTCATCTGCTCCACTTCAGGCTACAGAAACAGGAATAAGCTCCGGCTCTATGGGCCCATTAAGCCTTGAAGGAACTTTACTTTACTATTGTACTGAAAACCCCCACGATAATGGCAAAATGATTAACTCTTATTGTGTAGCGCACAGTGCAGGAGGAAGAAGAAGAGGCAGACAAAGGAACAATCTAGGAATGCACGGATGTGGCTCAGGGTGCTACAGTAAGAAGAGCGGAAGACGAAAATGAGTGGCAAAAGCTGGTTGCCAAGTCACCATAAGTGCCCCAACAGTCCTTTTGACTATGGGACAGGCAACAGTACTATGAGAAAAGGTTAAGCACACTGATAAAATGCAAAATTATCAAACATGTCGTATTAAATCAGACATAGATTGACATGAAAATATGAAACAACGCTGCTGAAGAATACAATTAATTTGGTTTTATTTCTTAATTTACACTAACAATGGTGTAAACCTATGAAACCAAACGCAAGGATTGTCATTAAAGAGTTACACTTAATCCTGGGAGTAACACCTCACTCCGTGGCTACAATACAGAGTACCCTTGAAAACAGAGTCTAGCTACCCGAGATGTTAGGGGATGACATAACAATGGTGCAAATGGTTACCTACGAAACAGTCGGTCTGGAATTGTAGCTTGAAATACACTTGCAATCAAGACTTCCTCTGAGTTAACAGTAGAAGAACAAATGAAGAAGAAGAAGAAGAAGAAGAAGAAGGAGAAGAAGAAGAAGAAGAAGAAGAA
>JBDFRD010027433.1:0-15285 GCA_039654405.1 Bullina lineata | reverse complement strand
CTCTCTCTCTCTCTCTCTCTCTCTCTCTCTCTCTCTCTCTCTCTCTCTCTCTCTCTCTCTCTCTATCTCTCTCTCTAACACACACACGCTTGATTTAACTCATTCCCTCTATGTCTCGCCGCTGAGAGCACTATCCTGCTTTTGATAAACTCCATGTTTCGCCACTCATCAGGCATCCAGTTGATACCTCTTTTTATTTGTCATTTCATAGTGCCAAGAATTTCTATTTTATAGTGCAAACAGTCTTTTCCTATTTTTAAAATATAATGAATGAAACCATTCAATTATCAAGCATTTCTTGTAGTTGTTTCCATTTGTCTAGCAACATGAGTGTCATGTTAGGCTATAGATCCAGAGATGTCAGGCAATGCTCCCCTACACAATAAAATGCACATTTAGCTGTAATTCAAAATGATATCAGGAAAGGGCACTACTAGCGAAGTGTGGTCCCTTCTGTTTACATTGGCAACATAGTTGTGGGCAGTCACATAAGTTGAGGCCAAAATACTTATAACCCCAATGAAGCATGTGTGGTGAAATGGAAGCTTTGAGCTTAATGAGGCCTTTGTGTCAATGCCTGGTCAAAGCACGGTTGAGCCAAGCGACTAATGCTGTCTTTATCGACCTAGGTCACCTACAAATAATTTTCCCGGGGAAGCAAAATACTAAAATTTCATTGGCTAATAAATATTCATAGTTATTTTGAGACCAAAAGTGGAGTGTCTATTTGAAGCCAGTACTTTTCCATTACAGAGGAAGCCTAGATACCGGCCCCCTGAGTTTCCCGGTTGGATGGTGGGCCTAGTTGTTATTCGGCTTTGTGAAGGCAGTAATTGTCGACACTTTCCGGTTTTCTTTTGTGGCGTCCTCATTATTTGAAGCATATTATCCTTTTCTGATACATTTTTTAATTGCACTGATTGCTTCTCATTTTACACATTCAGCTGTAGAATCACCCTGTATTATAAACGACTGTAAAATTGAATCTAATAACTGGACTGGATGTCAACAAAATTTTAATGGAATACTCTGAATTGGATACACTTTACTTGCAAAAATACAGTTGACCTCCTATGTGATATTTGGAGCTCTTGGTATTGGTGAATTTAACTGGATTGATGTAAAAAAAAAAATAGGTGTTTAACAAACATCCACACATTTTTCCCAACATTCTCTTTTTCCTTTCATTTCATTTACCTTCTAAATTATAGTATCCATATCCTTTATCCAACAATTTGACGTATATGACGCAATATACTTATATGGATTATAAAGCAACTGATATTTAATTTATGCCTCTTGAATCAATAAACTAATAAATTAATTTTGATTGCGTAGAAGGAAAGGATTAAGTGAAGTATAAACAGATTCAGCACAGTTTGGAGATTTTATAATTGCATGCCTACCAAGTGCCACAAATACAAACTGAAATAGCCTAATGTTATTTAACATTAGGTTAACACCCATGTGAGAGATATGCTGTAAAAGCTTTACTCCCTGTAAATTGAATACATCATGTACATTAAGTTTGTGTTTTGCTATATCATCTGTGTCAAAAAAACGCATGAACAGGAAGGCAGGGGAGAGGGTTTGTTTTTTTCATCCTTGCTACAGTACAGTGTTCTCATGTTAACTGCCTTTTCACTGATTCTGAAGAAATAAACAGCTGGCACTTAGAAGTACTCATCTCTGGAACTCTCATTCTTGCATTGGCAGCCTTTCATGCTCCTCCTCAAGTTATGCCTTATAATTTGATGTCCCCTTACCCAATAAAAGCAATTTATTCAAGATCTACAACACAAGAGTAAGTCTTCCTGAAGTATCATAAAACTCATATAATTTTTCTGTCCATTGTTGGTTTGTATCATCATAATACATCATATATTATAATATCGCTTGATCAATGTTTTACTACAATGCCAAACTTTAATATTATTATTTTTTTCTATGTTTTAGTGTGCCCTTTTTTTTACAAGAATGCCATCAACTAGGGCTGAGAGAAGAGATTCTGATCCAGGTAATATGTACACAAACTATCAATTATAATTTTTTTAGACAGACTTGCAAATAATGAAAATGAAAAGTTTGAGGAAAAAGATTAATGAAGTATTTTGGAACTGGTCTTTTTTATTATTATTATTATTGGATCGCAGGCCAATATCTGACCTAAGCTTATAGATTTTAAAAAGAAGGTATGTCGATTCGATTTAATTACGTATAGAACAAAAGTGAGTCAGCTTGTTATTTTCAACAGTAGTTAATTTTTATATTTTTCTGCTAGAATTAATTCAAATAGAAACAAGTATTCTTTAAAAAACTGATAATGTTTTTTCAATGCTGTTTTATTTTCAGAGCCAATGGATGTAGGAGAAGGACTGGAACCAAAGGAAGAAGAAAAATGTTACTGGTGAGAGAAAGGGTTAACATTTGAAAATGTGTATATTTGGACTTCAAAGTTAATTTAAACAGATATATAGTATTTGATTATTATGTGATGCTAAAACAGATTTAAGCTTTTGTATCTTACTAGCACTTTCTTTTCAAAGTATGGAAATAATGATAATTCTTTGTATTAATTTACTTGCACTAGTACCAATTCAGTGTGTAGGTTGTGTCGTGTACTTAATTTCTTTCCTGCAGTAAAGTGTATGCTAAAGTACTGAAACTGAAGATGAAGTAATTGTATTTGCAGTAATTTCAACTCATGAATTACATGGATTTCAATTCTTAAGATTTATGAAGTTATCCGAAACTATGAAATATAGACTTCATAACAAATGTTTTATATTTTATATATGCTTTACTTTTTATGATTAATGCATCATAATGTTACTTCTTATTCCCTTTTCAGTGGAGAGGCACGGAAAATTGGTACAGCAGAATTCCAGTGTGCTTCTTGTGGAACATGGTTTCATGACTCATGCGTCAATACACAAACAGGGTGAGAAATGATAATTGTATGTCCTGAAATAGAATTATATTTTTTATTTAACGGCATCTTGTTTATAAAAATTACATTTTTTTTTCCTGATGGTATATTTCTAGAGTGATGTTATTATGATTACTGTAAAACTTATTATACCCATGATGGGAAAAGGACTTTACAGGTGAGGAGTACATCGTGAATGAGAGAAGCAATCAAGTAAGTAATAAAAATTATCTTAGAAACAAAACATGTTATGTTTTTAGGAATAAGTGATCAATCAGGCTGAAGCGAAACATATCGTCAGATTTAAGTCTTATTAGTTCAGTCATTATGCAGAAAATTGCCACTTAGGACTTTAATTAACAATCTAAGAGGGGATGGCATACGTGTCAAATCAAGAAACAGGGGTAGGTGGTTGGGATTTTTATCGAGGTTAAGGGGCACTGAGATGGAAAGATGGACAGGGAAGGGTGAACTTCCAGAAAAGAAGTAAAGAAATGACATATATATTATGTTTAAATGGTTTATAGGCATGCTGTTTTACCAATAATTCCATTTTTCTTTTTCCCAGAAAATGTCTACCCTTTATGATAAGCTACCAGTTTCTGTGCAAGAAATGTAGTGGAATAGGACATGAAACCTTCCAGAAAAGACAAGCAAGTAAGTTTGAAAAAAGCATTGTCTTGTTGTGCTGTCCTAAGACCTAGAAAATATCCATTTTTTTCCCCTTCATAGTAGCCTTTAGAATAAAAAAAAGGCAGCACATAAAAATGATTGTAATGCAATTTCCAACATTTATATCGTCATTTCTTGATCTTGAATTCATTCTATCGTTTCATGACTTTTTTTTTTACATAGTTGCCACCTTGTCACTGTAAGCATTTGCACAAGAGTCAGTTGTCGAATCTCATGCATTTATTGGTGCTAGAGATATGTAATGAAGAACTCCCTTCAATCATTTGAAAAACACTTATTGCTACATCTTACATAATATGCTTGAATCAGTAATTAAAATAATGCCTTATTTTTCTTCAGCTTTTATTCAGATTTGCCAGATGACTGTCGCTAACTTGCTTCATAATGCTCAGGAGGAAGGAAGCTCCACTACCATGTTCTCTAAAGATAAGGTGAGTGAAGTCCAATGATAGACCCTGCAACGGTCTTACTCGTGTCAGTGAGGCGGTAAAACTCAGACAGGAACCCTTACCTGTTGGGGACAATTTCCATCACAAATAGCACCACTTTTGTGCTATGACTGTTAAGAAAAATCACAATTTTTTTTCTTTCGTCTTAATTACTTATCTTTACTTTTCTTGTGCTGTAACTGCTTTCTGATGAAATTCGTTTTGCTTTAGGAAATCATCCCTTACATTGACAAAAACTGGGAGCTCTTGACTACAATGCCCCGCCGAGTCAAAGTGACCTGGCACACAACGGTCTATAAAACAATGGTAAGACTGTTTTTTATGTCCCATTTTTCCTAAAAAAATTAATTAGACTCAAAATATCACCTTTTTGATGATATGCTCTTCTTGTAATTCAGGTCTTTTGGGGGTTATTACCATTTTCATTGTTTTTGTTATGTTTTTAATTTGACTTTTAAAAGGGTTAGTTGATTCCAAACTTTGCCTGTTTCATTTTTGTACAATGCTTGATTTTGTTATTGGCTTGAACAAGTTTGTACATTTATCATGAATCTTTTGAGCAAGGTATATACTGAAAATGTTGTAAGACAACCCATGTTTAGCTATCATTTCAGTTTTGAGGCAAAATTTTCTCCCATCCAAAATGATGTGTTTTAGGTGTAACCATAGAATACGTAAAAAAAATTTTGACATATAGTGTTTTATTTAAAATAATAATATGTACTTTTTTCATGTCCATACATTTTATGAGAACTTTTATGTTTATTACTAATAATATTGATAGTGCACTTTTTTCCTTGTTAGTTTACTTTTGAATTTACTTTTTGATTAGACAAAAGAGGTGGACATGTTTACTTACTCTGAGGAAACTCCAGGGGAGCCTTACTTTGGACTGGTAAATCAGGTCAGTACTTTCACAGGTATACACTCCATCCTTTCTTTACTTTCCTTACAAGTGCTCATCTGTTCTTTGTCACTTGTAATGTTCCCAAAGTCATATGTATTCACTTGTTGCATGTTAACTGTTTACTGTCCAAAGTCATCTGTATTCACTTGTTGCATGTTAACTGTTTACTGTCCAAAAACATCTGTATTCACTCGTTGCATGTTAACTGTTTACTGTCCAAAAACATCTGTATTCACTTGTTGCATGTTAACTGTTTACTGTAGCATGTAACGATGATCTTTATTCACCCCGGCTCCAACTGGGTAGTGCGGAGTCTGAATGCCAAGCTCTATTTGAGATGAGCTATAAAATCAGAGATCCCGTGCATATGTTACACATGTTAAAGATCCATTGACAGTCTAAAGTCACACAAGAGTAGGCAAGTGCCGATGTCCAAAATTCTACCCGTGAACGTCTCACTGTCTATCTGGATTGCAGGTCAGACTAGTTCCAAATGTATTGACCATTG
Organism: Bullina lineata; assembly: GCA_039654405.1. NCBI lineage: Eukaryota > Metazoa > Mollusca > Gastropoda > Bullinidae > Bullina > Bullina lineata. The sequence continues at coordinate 9,799 of JBDFRD010027433.1, read as the reverse complement.
TCTTTCCTTTGGAATAATACTAGAGTGACCAAGAGAGGAACAGCGCCTCTAGGCAAAGTGTTGTTCCTAAGTAAGAGGCTGCCTTGGCAAAGCAGCAATGTAGCTGCTTCGATCGTTCACACAACTGTAGTGAAGGCATAGTGAACCCTGCAGTTAGAGTTTCACCTTTTACATTTAGGTATGAGAGAGCTTTGTGCAGGATGAAATATGTAAAGAAAGATTTTTTGCACTGACATTGTAGACTAAAGGCTTTTATACTTGTTGTTCCAAGAAAAGAACATGCTATAGATTAAATCGCAGAACTAAAGACTTGGTGTGCTGAGTAAGAATGTGAAATATAAAGCCTGATATTGAGAGGAAGAACTGTACATTTTCCTAATGGACCAAAGTAAAACAACATCTTTGTGCTTCAGATCCAGATATTGATTAATAATAGGGCACCATATTTATTACCCTTTGAAGTCTTGATTCATGCTTGTATTTGACTTTTAAAATGTATTGATTTAAACGTAGTGTTTTTATTCATGTGTTTTAAATATTTTTTGTGCAGGATTTATCCAAGATTGGCCCCGTGTCTGATGCAGGTCGGATGGCTGCTATGCCTACTCAAGGTCTCAAGAGTCAGCCTATGCCCCTGGATACAGGACCAGGTGGGTTTCACTTTTAAAACAGCAGAACAGTTTTTCAGGGTAAAATGGCTTCAGAATCATTACGAAATGAAACAAAGTGAAAACAAAAACCTTTTGCTCCTGAGGCAATTTTTTTAGTAAATTTCAAAGGAGAAAATAGGGCTAAAAAAGAAAGAATACAATGTTTAGATTAAAAAAGTATACTTTTTAAAGTATTGATAATGTGTGTAAAAGAATGATTGGATTATTCTACTGAATTGTTTTAACTTGCAATTCACACTTCTTTTCTCTTTCTTACCCAAGTATTTGGTCACATGCTATTTTTGTTAGGGAAGCGCACCAGCAAGAGAAAAGCTCCCGTGGACACACAGCAGGCCAGTGGGCTAAAACAGAAAAGAAAGTAAGTGCTGTCTGAAGAATGCTAAACTAATTTTGGTCTGTAGATTTATCATTTTTCTTCCCAAAATGATTCACAGTCAAATATTCGATTTGAAAATATAGATCTTCTTTCTTAATTGTAAAAAAAAAAAATCAGGATTAGGTTTATGATTATCTTCTACGTCCCATTGGGTCATTTAGTTATCTAGAGTAATTGGGCTTATCTGTAAGATTTTGTTTTTCCTATCTCGAAGAAAATTGTAAAAATTAATTCTTTTTTTCATTATTTGTGCATCTTTAGTGAGAGCAGCACATCTCTGAAGTTGCCGTCCCATGGCTATCCTTTGGAACACCCATACAACAAAGACGGCTACCGCTATGTGCTCGCTGAGACTGATCCGCATGCCCCTAATCGGCAGGCATTTGATGAGAGTGTGGAATGGGCTGGAAAACCTATTCCAGGCTATCTGTACAGATGCATGCTGGGATCAGAGGTTTTGCTGGCATTGCATGATCGAGGTTAGGACTGCAATGTTCTTGATTCAAGATTGATACTTGATTGGGGGGAGGTATTTTCACCTTTATGTCAAAATATTATGTTCTCAGGATAATGTAATCAACATTCTGCCCTTACGTTGTGTAAAGCACTTTATTGTGTCCTACTGTACTGTATGGGATTTTGTGCTTAGCTTGGTCTTGTTTATGTTCCAGGATTTGTTAGCCCTAAAGCCTAACTCAAACATGTCTCAGTCCCCTAAACCACTATAATATTTCAGCTGTAAAATAATGCTTTGTAAATGTTCACACTGGGTTTTACTTTTAAAAAAGGTTTAATCTCAGTCCTAAATCATAATTTGCAGAAAAGCAACAAGTGCTCAATTTAATTAGTAGAAAGCCTTTACATTTACTGTGAAGTATTTACAAAAGCTATGTACAAAAATGAAACATTTAATTTATAAAGTAAAAGTAAAGTTCCTTCAAGGCCAATGAGGCCCATAGAGCCGGAGCTTATCCCGGTTTCGGTAGCGTGAAGCGGAACAGATGAATTAACTTCATCTCCCAGACAGGACGCTAGTCTGTCGTAGGTTTACTTTCCCAGCAGAATCTGCCGGTACCCAATTTGCACTTGGGTGGGGAGAGGAAAAATGGTGTAAAGTGTCTTTCCCAAGTACACAACATGGTCACCTCCCAGATTCGAACCCTGGACCCTTGGATTAGGAGCCTTAGGGGCCACCGCGCCACTATTTAATTTATAAGTTGCAATAATCTGATTTCTTGCTGTGTCATCTATTTCTTTGCAAAAAAGAATTTTCATCCATTCTTTGCTATTTAATTCAAATAAATGTACTTTCTTATCTTTTAATTAACCTACAAGGCTAGGCTAACTACCGCACATTAGCTGAATCTGTTTCGTGTTTCCCCAGTGTTCAAGGGAAATTTTTATAGGTACTCTATATTATCATCATCACCATCTGAGAAATGAGATATTATACTGATCAGTTTTGATAAACTAGATATCAAATACCTCATTAAGTTTTGGCTTATTCTTTTTCTCAAATACATTAAACGTATCACCAGACTGTCATTTCTCTGTGGCTTTCTTATTTTACATTCTTTGACTTTTTTAATTCTTTCAGCTACACAGTTGAAGGTGTCAGATGATCGACTGACTGTCACAGGAGAGAAGGGCTACAGCATGATCCGAGCTTCTCATGGTTAGTTACTATCAATTGTTGCTTATCTCTTGGATAAGTTTTTATTATGACACACACAACCACATGCTTCTGACTTGAATCATTGCTTTGTTGATATTTTCTGTGTCTGGATCCAAAGTCTTCTTTCTGTTGCATATTTGTCTAAAATCATCCTCGCATTTTTAGGTTTCTGGTTTAAAGAGCTAAGGAAAACAAAGAGAAGCAAAGTATTGCACAGTCAAAGAGCATACAAAATAAATAAATTCTCTGACATGTTAGTGTTTTATCAGTTCAGTCTTCATTATCTATGCACTGTAATATATTGTTTGCATACCAGTCACATTGAGCATCATAGAAAAGAAGAGAACATTGCGAATGAATATATTATGTGTTTTATTATTTCATTTTTTATTTCTTGAAAGTGAGAACACTTGTATGTCTTTAAAAACAAATTTCTGTTTTGGTTCGTTTTCTTATCAGAAATCACTGTGAGTCGTCCACTCCTTGTCACTTACTTTAGAATTGGTCAGAAATTTATGAAGTATAATATTTATCATTTAGAACTTATTTTTTTTATTACTTATCAGTTGTCTTTTTAAACACAAAGTATGTAGTTAACGTATTTTTCATGTTGCTTCATGTGAAGTTCTTTTAAGTGAGAGATGGAGACAGGTGTTATTACGTGAGAAAACACTTCATCTCGAAAGTTATAAAACTCCTGAAAAGGTTTTGAAAATATCTTTAAAGTTTTTTTGTGATTATAGGAGTAGAAAATATGATGAATTTGATGTTAAAAAGAGCAGTTTTCAGCGTTCCTACTAAATTTTTTTCATGCAGGAAAAGGGCATGTTGCAATCATAACGTTTCCTTTGATTCAATAACATTTCATTGTTTCTGAGGAAATGTGGTCCACACTACATTATGAAACAAGAAAAAAATAATAATAGCATAATATGGCTTACTTTTCTCAATAATATTACTTTATTAATATCTACAGGTGTAAATCATGGCAACTGGTACTTTGAAGTACATGTTGACGACATGGTCAATGAAGGTGCTACAAGAATTGGCTGGTCATTGGCATTAGGTCAGTAGTAAGCACATGCTCTGTTTACTTCCTGAGGGCCTTAATGCTAATGTAATGACTGCAGGTCAGACTTCCAAACGTGTTGACAATGTCTCTCCTTCGGAATAAAACTAGAATATGACAGAGAGAGGAACAGCGCCTCTGGGCAAAGCGTTGTTTCTAAGAGGCTGCCCAGGTAAAGAGCTATAGCTGCTTCGATCTGTGAAAGATGAAAAGCGCCATAGAAATTACCATCATTTTTTTAGAAGTAGAAGAAATTGACAGAATTTTCTATTCCAACATAAATAATCTCAATACAGAGAACAAAATGACAGACAATAGGTCTGGAAAGAGTTTGCACAGACAAGATATGTAGCAATTTTAAAAGCAAATTTTTTTTTCTTTTTTTGTGAATCTAGTGAAAGAAACTGATCTACTAAAATCTTAAGCTCTTGCCTCACTAAAAAAAAGGTAATTTATCCGTATGCCATGTTAAAGTTAGCACCTTCAAGCTACAGTTTGCAGTACACTTAATGTATTGTTTTGTTTTTGACAGCTGGGCTCAGAAATCTCTTGAATAACGGTATTTTACTATAGAGCACGTTCTGATAAGTCTGAGAGATATTGGGGCATCTTTATTTTTTCCCTCAGTCCGAATAAAAAAATATACGCAGCAAAAAAACATTTCATTTTTAGCATGTATTAAGTTATCCAGTTATTATAGTCAAGGTTTATTTTAACCATAATTTTCAACTAATAGCAGCAAGGCAAAATGAAAACAAGGGAGATGTCATGTTTCCTAGCTCTGCGATTAATTGGAGCTGATACATTTTGGCATCTTATAATCAATAGTAAATTCAAAATTTGGTCGTCCTTCCAATACAGGGCATGTCTGCTTTACATTAAAATTTCAGTATGTGTAAGAGGCAATGTGCACCAACAAGTATAGAATTCCATCTACTAGAGACTTTTTTCAACTAATGATTTTAGTAAATTGGTGTTTCCTACTGATGAAAAGGAAGAAAAATTCAGGCAAAAAGATTGTGATATAAGTATAGTTATACTGAGATGTTATTAAAATGTATTAGATAGTGGTATGTATAGTTATTCTGAGATGTTACTAAAATGTATAGATAGTGATATGTATAGTTATGCTGAGATGTTACTAAAATGTATTAGATAGTGATATGTATAGTTATACTGAGATATAACTAAAATGGATTAACTGTAAATTAAGTAATATCTTTCAACTATAGCCTTGTCACACTTGAGCGTCAGGAATTATATTGCAAGTGTAAGCTCTCACTGCTAAGTTAGTGACAATATGACTTTGTTATTTGAAGACTGACTTAGTGACAATTCTTCTTCTTCTTTAAGTGTCAGGCCTGGTGCAGGCATCGACAGTCATGATCTTCCAGTTCACTTGTTGTTGGACATTAGTTTGCTTTTTGGCGAAAGTTTTCAGACTGTCAATGTATGATGTTTGTTGTCTGCCTCTGCTTCTTTTTCTTCAATTTTTCCACAGAGTATGAGTTTTGTCTAGTTCTTCTTTTCTGCTGACATGGCCAAAAAAATTCAGTTGTCTTTTTCTTATTGGTTTTATCAGTGTCCACTGCACTGAGTTAGTGACAATATGACTTTGTTATTTGAAGGCAATCTGCAAGCTCCGTGTGGATATGACAAGTTCAGCTACTCCTGGAGATCTCGCAAAGGCACTGCCTTCCACCAGTCACGTGGTCATCACTATCATGATGGAGGATATGGAGAGGGGGATGTCCTTGGATTTTATCTGAGCCTACCTCGTCCCGATGACTCTGGCCTCTTACTTCCGCACACACACAAGGACAGGGTGAGTAGCCCGTATGTTAAAATGACACCCATCTTTTCTTTCTTTGCTTTCCGTAATTGTGTTTCAAGCATGCTCATGGTTTAGTAATAAATTCTTAGGTAAGAGTAAAATGCAGACATATTTCTGTTGAACTAGTTGAAGATTTTACATGTTTTTTTTTTGTTTTTTTTTAATGTGTTTGTTTGAAACTTGTGAACTGTCCCCTCCAATCAAAACTTGCGTACATTTTTGTTATTTTGAGTTACAAGTACAATAAGAAAAATGAATTTTGCACTTGATGTCAAATACAATATGATTGGATACATGTCGACCAAATCAGAACTGTGCTTTTGAAAAAATAACAATCAAGGGCTTGAAGTTACTCATTAATTAATGTGGATTGGTGAATGATATCATAATTTCAGAGGGTTTTTTTATAAGAATTAACAAAAAATATACTGTCGTGTAAAAGGTAAGACATTAAAGATTTATCATAAATTATAATTCAAAAATTGACCATTGCATCTTCAAGTGCCAATTTATACCATTCAGGTCATATTTCCTTTCATTCATTTTCATACTTCTGTTGTGTGGGCACCATATTTCACATCCAATGTGATTAATAGTTGATTACTGGTAAATGCACCGTGAGTCTGTATCCATGTGATAACAATATGACTTTTACAAGTACTTTTAGTGTATACAGCGTCATATGCTACTTGCTCATATTTCAACTATAATTAGTCCTGCTTGTGCTGTCTGCATTCTGATTCATTATTTACCCATATTCATCTTCTGTTTTTCTCACCACCTCATACTTTCTTCGAATACATTCCCTTTTTTCTTCTTTTTCTTCTGTAAGAAGCTTTCTTCTTTTCTGTTGAATTATTAAGCCACCCATTTGAATAGGGAGCAGAATAGGTCAGTCGGTAAACCATTCACTTTCTGAGTACATAGGTTTGAGTTCAACTCCGACTAGTCCCAGAATTTTTTCTGCAAACTTGTTGATCTTTATTCACCTCTAACTCCAACTGGGTAGTGTAGAGTCTGAATACAGAGCTCTATCAGAGATGAGATATAAAATTGGAGGTCCTGTGTGTACGTTACCCTGGTTAAAGATCCCTTGACAGTCTAAATATCATACAAGGGTAGGCAAGGGGGGCTATCTGGGCAAAATTTCTGAATTTCAAAATTGTATCCATCAACATCTCATTCTCTACCAGACGGCAGGTCGGAATATTTTCAAACGTATTGACTATGTCTTTCCTCTGGAATTAAACTAAAATGACCTAGAGAGAAACAGCGCCTCTGGGCAAAGCATTGTTTTCTTAGAGTCTGCCCAGGCGAACTGGCACTATAGCTGCTCAGATTGTCTGTAAAAGTTGAAAGAGACATTTTTATTTGGTTGTGTGTGAAAAGAATGGAATAGCATTTTTTAGAAGCTCATTGATGAAGCACAACATCAATGCAGTGATATGAGAAATAAGACAACAACAAGGATAAGAAGAACAACAACATCAACAACGAACATTGTGTAAAAAAAACTGGGTAGTTTCATTCCTGAACTTTATTGTATAAGCATTAAAACATAACAAAGAAAAGTCTTCAGTCTAGAGAAATACCCCCCTTACTTATCGTAACTGATATTACATTTTGAAAAATAATGTAAAATATAATTTGTACATTGAAAGTATAAAAGGACAAGTTGGCTTAGAGAATATTAAGAATCAGAAATGTTACAAGTTTCAGTGTAAAAGTTTACATTTTAAAGGAACATTTAATCACATAATAATTGTTATTATTCAAAGTCAAGGCAAACTCACATTTCATATAATTCTCTTCATTAATGCTAATGCACAACATAAGAACATGATGAAATTGTGAAACTGAGAATTTTGTTTTCTCATCAGACTGCGCTCATCAAACAGTTCCTGGAAAATGAATTTGTTTTACTTATTAATGAATGGCAACTGATGTAAATTTATGCGTGTTTGATATGGACAAGATATTTTACAGATAAGGTTCAATAACATTTTTCCATTATTTTTTTTCATTATAATCAGTAATGCTCTGCTACTTGATAAAAATATAGATCAGATACTACTGTGCAGTCTTTCTCATTAAAGCTATAACTCTAATTTATTTAGCATTAATCAGTTTTCCAATCCACTGTCATAGTGACACATTTCTTCAAGTAGCAGGAAAGTCTGTGACCAAAGAACTGTGCCATCATAGACTGATAGATTTATTCATTGTCGATCGCGAGACACAAAGTTGTCAAAGAAAGTGAGCACCATGGTAAGATAATATTCATTGAAACTCCAGTAGTAGAAGGCACAGAATGATCTCCTTTGTTTGAGAACAAGGAAAGCAGAATGAAGTAACAAGTCAAACAAGTCACAAATCCAAGAGAACATAAGTACAAGACCATAGGAAAATAACTGCCTAAGCTGTCATATATGTCTTTGGTGTATTAAGGTTACAGCTCCAAGCAATTATACATTATATGCATCGATAATAATTGTGATTCAGAAAAATAAACATGCAAACTACGTTTATGGGCAGCAATAATTTATGATATGTTAGGAGATTAAATAGTTCACACAGTGTTTATTCATGGGTACAGTAATTGAGGCGGCTCCTGAAATTATGGTCTGCATTTAATGCACTTTTGTACTTTGTTAGTTTGTAAGCAATACATGTACAACTTTAATATAACAGAGAGAAAAAAGAATATGATCTATTAAAAAAAAATAAACTCAGTTGTGAAAACTTTTGGCTAGAAAGCAATGCATATACAAGCAGACACGAGATATAGTTGTGCTTCCAGTGAAGCCTTAAGAATATGCAGCATATAAATTGAAGCAATAATCGAGTTCTAACGGAAAGAGTTAAACACATTTGATAATGTTGCATTCCATTAATCTTGTTTATTGTTAATTATCATGATTTTCACTGTTAGATAATCCATTCATTTACAGAGCTGCAACAAACATACATTTTGAAATAATCCATTCATTTACAGAGATACAACAAACATACATTTTAATATAATCCATTCAACATCTCAACCATTTCACCTCATCCTCTCCAATTCACTCTCGTCTTACAGTGCTTTGTTTGAGCTTGTTCACTCTTTTGTCTACTTGCATATGTTTGCCAATTCATCAAGCTGTATTAGCTGTCTGTATTCTTAATATAGTCCATCCAACGTCTCAGCCATTTCTCCCCATCCTCTCCTATTCACTCTCGTCTTACAATGCCTTGTGTGAGCTTGTTCACTCTTTTGTCTACTTGCATATGTTTGCCATCTCATCAAGCTGTATAAGGCATCTGTATTCTTGGTCCTACAAACATTTGTTGCTCACTACTTGGCCGTTTTATCACTCGGTATCGTCTTGGGTGGACTCGAGCGAGGCTTGGAACCTGAAAACACAGAAACAATCACGTTTAGCAAATGAACCCATACACATAAATCTCCTTGAAGGTCTGTGAGGCTTATAGAACCAGAGCTTATCCCGGTTTCAATAGCATGAAGCAAAACAGATGATTTTTAAATCATCTCCTAGGCAGGAAGCTTGTCTGTTATAGGTTTACTTCCCCTGCAGAATATACCGGTACCTAATTTGTACCTGGGTGGGTAAAGAAAAATAGTGAAAAATGTTTTTCTCACACAATTCGGTCAACCGGAATCAAACCCAGATTAGGAGTCCAACAATCTAACCATTCGGCCACCGCACCCACTGAAGTTTGTTTTTCGAATGCATCAAATCACCACATTCAGTTTTCATGGATCTTTTTCCTTCTTAGACATTGTTTCAAGAGTTTTGCGATTTCGTTTTCACTCTCTCTTAAGGCAATACACTCAGTAGATGTTACTGAGATTAATTTTGTCGTAAATATTTTCCAGCGTTCTTGTAGACAGGTTATTGTCGTGTGAAACTTCAATTAAAATTGTGCATAGAACTATTTCAAATCTCTGTCCTTTCATGTTTCAAAGATTTAACTCAATTATGGACTGGCAGAAAATTTGTCATTTTAAAAAGAAACATATCTATGAAGTCTTCGGTGATAGAAAATGAACCTGTGTGTGTGTGAGAGAGAGAGAGAGAGAGAGAGAGAGAGAGAGAGAGAGAGAGAGTTTGTCTTTGAGGACCATTTCTCAATAAACGTCTGGTGTGGCTAGAAAAACGATCCCCATGTT
>JBDFRD010027322.1:0-15292 GCA_039654405.1 Bullina lineata | reverse complement strand
GTTTCTGTGTGTGTGTGTGTGTGTGTGTGTGTGTGTGTGTGTGGGTGTGTGTGTGTGTGTGTGTTTGTGTTTGTGTGTGTGTGTGTGTGCCAAGGTGAGTGTGTGTGTGCGCCAAATGTGTGATTGTGTGTGTGTGCGCGCCAAAGGTGTGAGTGTGTGTGTGCGCCAAGGTGAGTGTGTGTGTGTGTGCGCCAAGGTCTGAGTGTGTGTGTGTGCCAAGGATCCAGTGTTCGTGGGGAGGGGAGGTTGGGGGGGGGGAGTGCTCACCTGCATCTTTCGCAGGCGTCCAGCTATTTATACCTGGTGAAACTCCTCAGTTCTACTTCTTCCTCTGTGTTGGAGGAATGTGTGGAGGTGGGAGGGGCGGAGGGGATGTCTCTTTCACTCTCCCGCTCTCTCTCTCTCTTTCTCTCTCGCTCTCTCTATCTCTTTTTCTCTCTCGCTCTCTCTCTCTCGTGCTCTCTATCTATCTCTCGCTCTCTCTCTCTCTTTCTCTTTCTTTGGCCCTCTCTCTCTCTCTCTGTTTCTCTCTATGTGCTTTGTTTACAAGACAAAAGGTAGAGAAATGACCTGAAAGCGATGGTTGGAAGAGAATGAGAGGAGAGGAGTGGTTGAGGTGGTGGGAGGAAGAAGGGGGGTGCGTGCATACGTGCGGGGAATCCTCCCAGGTTATGAGTGAGGAGAATGCCAGAAGCACACGTGTCTGGAATCTAGCGGAGAGGATCAGAAAGGAAAATGGAAGGGAGAGAGGGATTTGTTTCGTTATCAGTCAGTGTGATTCACCACGCCCCTTTCCTTCTACACATACACACACATAATATACACACACACAAACACACACGAGCACAAGTTGGTCGTGTGTGTGTGCTGTGATTAGTATAGAGAGCTAGACCAAGAACTCCTTTGTGATTAGTATAGTGAGCTAGACCAAGAACTCCTTTGTGATTAGTATAGTGAGCTAGACCAAGAACTCCTTTGTGATTAGTATAGAGAGCTAGACCAAGTATTCTTTGTGATTAGTATAGTGAGCTAGACCAAGTACTCCCTTGTGATTAGATTAGCATCATGAATTCGAGTAGTTCTAGCGTAATGAAAGTCTTGGACTGAGGGAACCAGCTTGTGCTTAATGTGAACGCTCTCCTAGTACCCCCAGACGTGCATGTGTGGGTGTGTGTCAGAGAGAGAGAGAGGGGGAGAGAGGGAGAGAGAGAGAGAGAGAGAGAGAGAGAGAGAGAAAGTAAAAAAAGTAAAGTTCCTTCAAGGCCAATGAGGCCCATAGAGCCGGAGCGTATCCCTGTTCCAGTAGTATGAAGCGGAGTTGATGATTTTTAGATCATCTCCAAGACAGGACCCTAGTCTGTCGTGTGTTTACTTCCTCAGCAGAATATAGCGGCATCCAATTCACACCTGGGTGGGGAGAGGGAAAAAATGGTGTAAAGTGTCTTTCCCAAGGACACCATACGTTCACCTCCCGAATTCGAACCCTGGACCCTTGGATTAGGAGTCCAACACTTTAACCATTCGGCCACCGTCCCACCCTACACAAACAGACTAAGCTTTTGTTTATGCCTTAGACTCAACCAAGCATTGAACGGTGCTTGTGAGTGGTTTGTAACGTGTTTGTGTTTGTCCCCAGGATGTGAGGCTCAGCCAGACGTGAACCTGTCCACAAAGAAGTATGGCATCAAGCTCTTCGTGCCCGAGGCAGACGGGATGGCGGAGATCTGCCTGAGATTTGATCTGGTCAGTAGTCTCAGTCTCAGAAAGAAAGACAGAATATGAAGTGTACAATAAATGTAAAAAAAAAATGAATGGAAGCTGTAGGGAAGCTGAAGACAGTAATGTCGAACGTTGGTTTGCGTTTGTGTATTTGTACGGGACAGCTTCATTTGGTTGTGTTCAGTACTTTGCAAAATATGAAGTGGCCCTTGAACACCATTCAAATTCAGTTGCAATATTTTCTCTCTGTTCTGTGAACTGGCATAAACAAATTCTAGGGTCCTGGGTTAGCTCTGTCTTTCATCTTTTGTTTGTTTACCTGTGTTTCATCTTTTGTTTGTTTACCTGTCTTTCATCTTTTGTTTGTTTACCTGTCTTTCATCTTTTGTTTGTTTACCTGTGTTCCATCTTGTGTTTTTTTACCGTAGACCCAAGGAACAGGTGAGACAGTGGACTACTGGGTTGGGTTGGCTGTAGCTGGGCCTTTTCTTCCTTTATCTTCCCGTGCATGTGGGGAACTTTCCTTATCTCTACATTGTCACCTTGGCCTAGCTTGACTTTCTTTACCTAATACTACCTAGGCTTAGCTTTCCTTCTTTCACCTTCTATTCACCTAGGCTTGCCTTTCCTTTGGTTCACTTCCTATTCACCTAGACTTACCTTTCCTTCTTTCCACTTTATGATTACCTCTAACCCAGAGAAGCAATGGACTACCTGAGCTCCTGTTACTCATCTCCATGTGCCCCCTCCCCCTTGTCCTCCCCTCCCCAGGAGGAGCAGTACTGTCGCTGGATGGCTGCGTGTAAGCTAGCCTCCAAGGGGAAGACAATGGCAGACAGTTCCTACGAGGCTGAGGTTCAAGCCTTGCAGTCGTTCCTGGGCATGCAGCACCCAGTAGTCTCCCCTTCCTCCTCCAGCAGCCAAGCCCCCTCCATCCCCACCCCGACAGACATCCAGCCTGAGGATTTCGTGGCCTCCAGGTTCTTCAGGAAAATCAAGGCCAAATCTGTGAGTTAAGGAATAATAATCATACTATAATAAGAGTAACTTTCCGACGTGTAATGCTCGGGTTGTCTCAAACGCGTAAACCAATAATTCTGAAAAACTCATGGATATGCTCACAGACATGCATTCTCAGGCGTGGGCATACTTAAAAATTTTACACACTTTTTATTTTTAAGGCCTAATATCACCGGATTTTATTTTGTGCATCCCCCCGCCGACATCATTCTGCAATGAGAGCACCATTTCACACCAAACACGTCTTGGATAAATCCAGCGGTCTATTCTGGCTTATGCTGTGCTGTCAACTCTCTTTGTAATTTACGCGTGCGCTTGCAAATTGTTTTTATTTAATCCCCCAAGCAACGACGAAGCGATGGCATAATTCTTCATTGAAGGGAAGTCATTAACTGATATTACAAAGGAGTACATCTTTCTGTCACTAAGATGCTTTCAAACAAAAACTATGTCGATTTCATGGTATTTATTGCTCCTATTGAAAGACAACGCTATGAAATGTTCAAATGACCCAGTCTATCGCATTTAGTATCTACCTGTATTAAGCCGTTCGGAGAATGGGCCTCTGCACTGACTTGTAATAATATTAATAGTAATAAATAATAGTGATAATAATAATAATAGAAGGCCTAATGATAATAATAATGATGATGTGAACATTTGTTGTATCGGGGGATAATTCGAGTGAATGCTAGCTGCAGTGATGATGTTGTTCTGTTGGGTGTAATGTGTTTGACTTCCAAGTTGTTATATATTTTTTGTATCTGCCTTCATTTTACCATTAGAATATTTCACAATTCTTAAAGTAGCCATCACATATTCTTAATTTAACTAACTGCATGCCCCAAATGTTTTCCCTTGAATGAAAAAAAATCATCACTTTAAAGTGTAGTTGTGTGAAATTGACTCTTAACCAAACTGTCTTGGAAAACTGTTATTGATTTGGTTTTACCTGAAGTGAATTTCTTCTCTGGCCAGTTGGTGCAAAGGATCATGGAGGCGCACTCCAGTGTGCAGGAGATGTCGCTAATGGAGGCCAAACTGGCATACATCAAGGCCTGGCAGTCGCTCCCAGAGTACGGCATCACTTACTTCAGGATCAAAATGGCCAGCGGAAAGAAAGAGGTGAGCTGGGCACTCTGCCATTTTCTGTGAGAGTTCTGTCCCACGGTGAGAACGGCTGGTCTTTTAGTGAGGCTATGGAGCTGTGGACTCTTGATAAGCTTTGAAGGCAGGGTCTTTTAGTGAGGCTATGGAGCTCTGGACTCTAGATAAGCTTTGAAGGCAGGGACTTTTAGTGAGGCTATGGAGCTCTGGACTCTAGATAAGCTTTGAAGGCAGGGACTTTTATTGAGGCTATGGAGCTCTGGACTCTAGATAAGCTTTGAAGGCAGTGGAATCTTCTTTGTCTTCTTGTGATTTGAATGTTTTGTTGATGTAGTACAACTTACCATGTGCATCATCACATTCGTTTGTCCACAGGAGCTGATGGGCGTGGCCAGCAACCGCATCATCCGCATGGATCTGAACTCGGGCGACTCTCTGAAGACGTGGCGCTACAACCTGCTCAAGTCTTGGCACGTCAACTGGGAGGTGGAGAATGTCATCTTGGACTTTGTCAGTGACACTGTAACCTTTGCCTCCATGGAGTGCTCCTGTAAGACCATCCACGAATTTATTGGGGGCTACATCTTCCTCTCCATGAGGTCCCAAGAGAAGAACCAGTCGCTGAATGAGGAAATGTTCCACAAACTGACGGGTGGCTGGCATGAGTGATCTGCTCTTGATTCAAGATTTCCTTCTGTGCTGACTTGTTCTGATTTCTTTCTCCATTTTTTGTCCTGTCCTGTCCACGTCTTTGTCCTGTTTCATACTGGAGTTTTCACACAAGACAAGACCTAGGGATGTCTGAAGGATGCTTGTAGCACAAACACGATGACTGCATGCTGAAGATGACTGAATGTTGCTAGTTACAAAGATAAGGGAGCCAGAATGTTGTGTGCTGGAGAGATCAGAACGACCGAGTGCTGGTTCTTGGACAAAGAATGCACAAGATATTCGTTAGCGGAAACCACGTATCATTACTTACTGGAAGTTACTTTTCGTGTTGATGTCAAGACATTTGTGGCTAGGACAAACCAAGTTTTATTTCTTCTCACCCTTCATCACTGGGACAGTGTGACGACTTGACTTTTAATTATCACCAATATTTTTTCTGAGGGCGCCTGGATGGAGCATTTATTGACGGAATGTCGATTAATTACGGAGTTTCAAGTGGATGACGGAGTTTTCAATGGATGACTTTGGAGTTGGGAGTGAAATTCACGGAATGCAGCAAGGACTTTTTGCTTATGTTTTATACAAGTATACATGTACAATTTTATACAAGCCTATATATATGTACTGTTTTATGACTTGGGAAGTTTAACTTTTCAGAAGTGGAGATGTTTTTATCTGATATTGACCTCCTTGTGTAAGCTTGTGTTCATTTTAAATATTTCTTTGATTTGTGAGCGCCAGCAGCTCTGAGTCTGAGATGACCGTTTTTACTGATTTCCTGAAGATTGACAGTTTGATTGACAGCACAGGGTCACCGGTATCTGACAAAGATGGGATGAATAGTTTCTAACTACTCTGGTTCAGTCTGGCGCAGAGCAATGAGCAACTGTTCTAAGTATAGACAGTGATCCCCACATGGTGTGGGCTGTATGCAGGAAGATTTGTGAGTCTTCAGTTTGGGTAGACTTCAATGAATGTGAGTCCTAGTTTTGTGCACGTGGCTCAGAGTAGGATGAGTCACCTCAGACTGCCCTGACACAATGTGCTCCCTGACAATTCGATTGTGCGGACGGGAACCAGCCGTGGATGGAATACTTCCAGGTTTTCCCGTGGAAAGATGCCTCACCCTGAGAGCTCATGAAGCTGTAGGCAGACTGCACCAGCACTGGCTATGGCAAGGCCTGTGTGCCCGAGCACTGACTCACTCAACTCTTCTCTCTGCTCTTCATTTGTTTTGATGCTTGTTGCAGAATTAGTGAAGAATTTGGTATTTTATTTTTAGCTATCTTGACTGTTTGTCGTGAAACTTCAAGGATTGTATAGTTTAAATGTATCTTACCATATTTATAAATATATAGAAATAATATAAATAGACACACATCTGCAAGAAATGAATGAGCATAAGATTGTGCATGCACACACACATACGTACCTGCACATACACTCACACGTACAAGCATATATGTATGTATATGTATACATGCTGTAGTTATTTTACCTGAATGTCTTGTGATGTGACTGATCGTGTTGTAATAAATCTAGTGAATACCTGTGACAAGATGTGACCAAAATGTGTGACTTCTGTGGGACTGAGCGCTCTGATCAGGCTGCTTCAATGTCATGACTTGAGGATTTATGCAAATACGCCTTATCATTATTCATTTATTCTTCTCCCTAGGTGCCCATATTTGACACACATATATCCCTGTTGTCTTACAGTATCTGGCATAACACCAATGTAAAACTGAACCGTTTAATATGTCATCTTTATGGACTAATCTTATTATTCTTATAATTATTCATTGTTCATAACGCATATTCGTGTCTTGATATCTGATATATCTATATATATATATATATAACTGCCCTTTTATTTGATTCACATTATAATAAATGCACTTACATTTTCCTTTGCTTGGGAAAAAGCAACAGCAGGTTTTACTTCCTCTGCATCTTAGTACTGACCTCACAAGATGTTGACCTTGACCCACCGGCTGAAGGTCATGGAGGGGAGTGAATTCTACTTACAATTGTGTAGATTTTACTCGTGTATTGTCCGGGAAGATAATATGGCCACATTTTCAAAAATGTGGACCTTTTGTTCATCTTGCAAACATTTGGGTATATATGTATTCAATAAGGCTTACTGTGGGGTCCATGAGATTGATGAAGAAGAGATTTCCATGTCTGTGTGTTGACAAGATTGACTGCAAGAAGACATGGTTCTATCTGTAATCCAACCCATTTCAGTTTCATTCACCATGACTCCGACTGAAGTCAGTTTTAGTTTCTTGTCATTCAGAGAAATATTCTATATGCTTCGAGTCCAGTGTCAAATTTAGAACACTAATCTTTCCAGGGTAACAGAGGAATGAGTGGAGGATTAACCCATGTTGTTGTGTGAACTGTATTCATAATTGCAGGATGCTGGCTCATAACATGCCAAGTATGCAGTGAGAATGGCAGGACGGAGTCCTCAAACAGAAAATAGAAGTTATTTCTTAGCTGCTTCGTGACTGTAGTGAATCACAAGTCCGTAAAGACACACTGAACTGTTTTTCGAACTGCTTTGTAAAACCAAACCAGTGTTTTTCCTTGAGCCTGTAGAATGTCTGCTTGAAGCCTCTGGCTTGTGTATCTCTGGGTGGAAGCCAGGCTCTCAGTCATTGAGGACATGATTTTCTCTTAAGGCCACTGGTGAAGTGCAAGTCACAGCGACACTAGATCAACCGTTTCCTAGCTGGAGTAAATGTTTCCCACTGAGCAACTGAATGATATTCTAACTTTACCGACTGATGGACCTTTTTTCCTAGCCCGGAGCAGATGTTTCCCAGTGAATGACTGAATGATATTCTAACTTTACTGTCTGTGATACAGATCATACCTTCAGATGTTTCTCATTTCCTTCTGGCTTTTCATTTTCATTTTGCTGTAAGGATTTGCTTTAGATTGTAATGGTCCCATTTTTGTTCTGTTGCATACATATTATTATACATACATATATATATTATTATAATTATTGAATTGATAACATGCTCTTTGTTGATTAAGTGGACATAGAATTATTTCATAATAAGCGAGTAGAATTGAGATGAATTTGTCCCTGAAAGTTTTCCATTTCCAACAGCACAATGCAATATGCAATATGTGGGCAGAAAGATCCAACTCCTTGATGCATCACTCCCACTTGCATTGACCTGCTCTTCCTGTTCTGTTTCCTGAAACTATCAAGGTTTGAACTGACCAGTTTATTGGCAGGTGAATGTGAGGCCTGTGGGATCGACAGGGGAGAGAAGCAGGAATAAAATGCACAGTGTTAAAACACAGTTGTCTGGGAGCTCGGCAGCACAGTGCAGAACGTCTTGGTCAAAGTCCAAGTTTGGGTTTCCTGAAGACCAACGACATCCTGTGAGAGCAAAGACAAACTGAGTCTGATTTTACCTGTGACCTTACACCAATTAGGGTTTTCCGGAATATTTGGTCATACTTGATGGCCGGACACATCTTTCAGAAGATTTTCATTTGATATTCTCAGTGTGAGCCAAAACATTTTTGACATGGAATTGGGGACTTTCTGCTGATTTGTTGAAATCAATGTTGGCTGGCTCGTCGGCTAGATTGGCTATTTTTATGTTTTTTTTCAACTTTGTTGACACTGAAAGCAATCGCATTCTCTGCCTTATTGTTTTCAAAGTTCTGCATGGACGATTGTTGATGTTCTAGCACCTGATTGTTTTGTTGAGTAATTCAGTAATTATTTGTGTCTGTTTCAACTGTGACTGCCATATCATAAAAGGGCATAGCTCACAGCTCAGATATGTCAGGGTGATATCTTGGGCTGTATGCAGCATGTTGTATTACTGAGTTGTCCGTCATGGGGGGAGAGGTTTTGTAAACAATTCTACAGCTTCCATGGAAACCACCAAAGCAAATTCACTGACCTTGACACTGACTAGGAAGGCACATTTCATGTCCTTGACATTAAGCAGTGAGGTCAGGGATTAATATCTTGCCTTAAAACGTAGAGTAGCTGGTGTCTAAGTCTACCACCTCCTGAATGACTTGTCACTGTCGTCTCTCGACTGGATTTTCCAAACATCCTTCAGGATTTTCCTGGGACAGTGGACTTTGGAGGTTCGAGTGAGTTAATCAGGGGAGATAACCTGTTCGTGTGGGCCTGGTGTGAGCTGGATCTTCTGTTGGTGAGAACAGATCCCAGAGTCTCCCACTGTCATCTCACAGTCGACTCTGGTTTGTTCTGTTTCGGCTCCAGTGGAAAAATTCTGAGTCCTGGCCTGTGTGCTTTGTTGCTAATCGAGAAACATTTGCCAAAATTATTTTATTTGCTAAAAGGGTGTACATGTAACTGCCAGGAGTGTGGAAATCAGTCTGACAGGCTGCCGAGCTTGCATTATTCTTATACTCTTTTTACAACAAGATTCTCTCAAGGATTGACAGCAGATGTACAATAGACTTCAGTCACATTCTTTTGTTTCTCGTTTTTTTAATCTGCTTTCTTAGCATTGTTTTGTTTAAATTTATTTCTTGCATAAAGCCCTTAGAGCACAACAAAAGCTTGCTTGTGAGTAGGCTAGCACTGACCTACTGTGTATAGTATATGTGTACTTGTGTATTTAATCCAGTTCTCCATGCCCTGCGGCCGTCAGAGAGAGAGGATTGAACCAGAGCAGTGTTAGTTTGTGTTAAGTGGTTTCTTCTTGTGCTCGTCTAGCTCACGCTAGATTATTGCAACCTAGACAGTACTTGGTGATCTGACCGCAAATGTTTCAAATGCAGAATGATGCTATGATGCTTTGGCCCTTGTTTTAGCTTCTAGTAGGAATGTTTGAGAGTAGAGCTCTAACAGTAGAATGTGCTCTTATTTGTTCTTATCCGTGCTGTGTATATAATATACTTGTCTGTTTTCTCACATGGGAGTAACCACATGACTCTTGATGCTATTTCTGGCCCATGGAGCCTTGTTCACAAAGGTGCTTACCTGTATCATAGCCTTGTAAGTAACACCCTTGAGCTTGTGTGAGGACACGTGGTAGTGCTGTTCCTTCTTCCTCTGTGGCTGTGGGTTCAACCAAGGTTCACCAGGGTTCACCAGGGTTCACTTCCTGGAGGAAGCCCTGGATTAGCATTTCTCCTCCTGCTCAGACAAGCAGTGGAATCTTGTGTCCACTCTGATTCCATGACCAGTAGATTTAACCGAAAGATGCTTTTATTGTTTTAATTCACTTGTTTTAAAGTTTTACTGCAAAGGAGCTGAAGTTTTAGAATCCCTGCTTAAAAATTTAAAAAAAAGAAGCAAATACTGCCTAATTAAGAGACAATGGGAATCTCTCAATGAAAAGTAAAAACATGGACTGTCTTGATGTTGGGAAAGAACAAGTGGTATCAAGATTAATGTCTTTCTGCACCAAATGTTCTCAGAGATCAAGTTACTGCTTATGCACAACAAAAATCTTAACGACATGAAAAAAACTGGTTTCTTAAAGCAGGCTTTTACCGTCATCGTACTGTTTTTATTAGAACAAAAAATTGTCAGCTTTTTTGTCAGTTGTGAGTTTGGTGGGAGAGACATTGAAGCCAGTGTGCACTCATTTTTTTCCATTGATTACGCTGTCACTGTTGCAGTTTTTGAGTAAATAGTCACTGCTTTTATTGTTGCATCTATGTGCATGGTTGTAAAGTTGTAGTGATTTGGAAAGCTAGTGTGTGACTGGAGAGTGTAGAGTGTGACAGATGTCTGTAAGCAAGCCCACTGGAATGACAGATGTCTGTAAGCAAGCCCACTAGAATGACAGATGTCTGTAAGCAAGCCCACTAGAATGACAGATGTCTGTAAGCAAGCCCACTGGAATGACATTAGAGTGGCAGATGTCTGTAAGCAAGCCTCCTCCCCCTTTCCCAGGAATGGAACATTATAGCCATCAATACGCAGGCCTGCCCGTGGTTTAGTGATATATGCTTTTACATAGATAAAAATAAAAACAATTTACATCATTAACTTTCTTGAATTGTTGTCATTTCAAAAGATGTGGTCGAGTTTTGTTCAGGCGTTGTTGCAAATTGCTGCTTTGTAAGATTCCCTTTGTTACTTGTCTTCACAGCAACTTTTGTCTTTCTCTGCATGTTTCAGAATAG
This sequence comes from Bullina lineata, assembly GCA_039654405.1. NCBI lineage: Eukaryota > Metazoa > Mollusca > Gastropoda > Bullinidae > Bullina > Bullina lineata. Next base: position 4,621 of record JBDFRD010027322.1, on the reverse strand, counting down.
CAACCTCGGTGCTGACTTGATGGTTTAATTCCTCTACTCATTCATTTCATTCTCTTTTTGTCTTCCTCCTTCCTTATTTTCTCTTTTACTTCAGTGTAGTTTTCTATCACTCCTATACGCCCATGTGCCTCAGAGTTAGTCTTCTCTTTACGTCTGTGTTCTGCTCATTGCCCTCTCCTACTTTTCCTCTGGCCTTTCATGAACATTTAAAAAGTAAGTACATGTAGTAAAGTGCCTTCAAGGCCACGAGGCCCATAGAGCCAGAGCTTATCCCAGTTTCAGTAGCGTGAAGCAGAACAGATGAATTAACTTCATCTCCTAGACAGGACACTAGTCTGTCGTAGGTTTACTTACCCAGCAGAATATGCTGGTACCCAATTTGCACCTGGGCAGGGAAGCTGAAAAATGGTGTAAAGCATCTTAACCAAGGACACAACACAGTTACCTCCCCGATTCGAACCCTGGACTCTTGGATTAGGAGTCCAACGATCTAACCGTTTGGCCACTGCACCACATTTCATAAGCGTTTACTTGAGTGGTAACTGTGAAGACGGAGATGCTGCACACTGACTCTGACTTGTGTGCTGAGTAACCAGGAAGCTTCAGTTCCATTCCATCTGTCTCTACATGTCTTCACTACCTTCGAGATAACGTAGCATTATAGTTCAAAGGTCAGGCTACAAGACTTGCAGTGAAAAGGTTGTAGGTTTGAATCCTGACCATCCCCAGCTCTGCCTTGCATTATCTCAGATAAGACGATTCAGATAATTTGTTCCTGCCCTCCCCAGGTCTAAGTGGGTGCTGGCAAATTCTGCTGGACAAGCATCCTATAAGATCTAAAATCATCTCTGACATTTCATGCCACTAAATAAGAGACAAGCTCTGATTCTTGGAGCTACGGAGGCTGTGAAAGAACTTTATCTGCTAAGAAGTGATGTAAAAAGCATTATATACCATGTATGTGTATATATTTGTTTTTTGTTCATTCTGTAAAGTAATAAAAATCATAGATAAAAAGGAATGTTGTAGCAGTACATTTTATTTTATATCACAGTCAGTTTGAATGACATAAATAGGTCACTGGACGAAAAAATATAAACAAAACAGAAACAAGCAATCTATCAGTGAGCTTCACACAAGCTGTGTCTTGCTATCTCACTCCAAATGTGAACCGTGATCTGCTTGAAATTGTGAGCCTTATTATGGGTTTCATTCAAGTTACATTTTATCAAAGCGTTATGTGAAAGCATAGGGCAAGCTTAATCTTGTCTTCTTTCAACCAGGACTTGTTAATATCAGGTGAGAATCAATGACCGCCATCTGAGCATAGGCTAATGCACAAACAGGGAACACATTATTTCTGCACAAATTTTCTCATGCTTTTCTGATTATCTTCAAAACATGCAACATATTTGTTCAGGGCTAGCCTGAACTATTCACCCAATCCTTTAAAGCTGAAAATAAAAGAATTGTCCATTAGCCTTTTGATATTGTATTCAGGATGTATCAAGACAGCTGCCCATAAGCCCTCTTGTGCAAATAGTCTTGGAACAAGTGACAGTAACGAGCCAGGAATGCAGAGCGGATTGATTCATTCTCCAGGAGCCGGGCCAGGCACGGAGTGCTCTCCTCATGGACATCGACCAGGTCAAAAAATGGAAAACTCCTGCAAGTAAAAACCATTGTTAGACAGCTCAGCATAGTTAACTCTAACCTCAGTACAGTTAATAATTCTAACCTCAGCACAGTTAATAATTCTAACCTCAGTACAGTTAATAATTCTAACCTCAGCACAGTTAATAATTCTAACCTCAGCACAGTTAATAATTCTAACCTCAGCACAGTTAACTCTAACCTCAGCACAGTTAATAATTCTAACCTCAGTACAGTTAATAATCCTAACCTCAGCACAGTTAATAATTCTAACCTCAGCACAGTTCATTCTAACCTCAGCGCAGTTAAATCTAACCTGAGCACAGACTGCAACGCATATTATGCAGAAAATTAAATTTATCATTCTAATTCAGCTTATCACATGTTACTTTAACACTAAGCCTAAGCTACGACTAAAAGCATAGGCATGGGTTTTAAACAACATTCAATTGTTGTTTGAACAAAATTAGCAAACATACAAGGATGTAATTAAAAAAAAAAGGTAGCAGGTGCAATTGACGGACAATTTTCAAAAGCTATCCTTCAAAAATGTGTATTTATTTACAGGAAATGTCTTTTTTAAAGAACTTTCACTTCTTGCCCAGCACAGCTTTGTTCCACTCACCTTTCTGTTCCATCTTTTGTGTCGTAGAGACCAAAGTCGGCACATGTCAGGCGATCGCAGGTCAGAGGCTTCTTTTGTGTCTCCCCAAACACGGCAGCATGGATGATGCTCAAGGTCTGGGCACAGCTCAAGCCGCAGTCCGAGCACATGTTGACCACGGTCAGAATAATTGTCTCTGCTAGCCTCTCATCAGTGCTCACTACAAGTTCTGGGAAACAATCAGGAGAGAATTTTTCAAAAACTCCAGGAAATGTTAAAACAAAGTCAAAAGTGCATGGTTTCAAAGAGAGAGATAGGCAGAGGGTCAGGCTGCTTAGGAAGTGAAACATGTATGAAAGACACATGAAGAAAGCGATCATCTCTGGCAGTTTGTAAATTTTGTAGAAAAGTGGCAAGCTTTCAAGGACGCCTGTCCTCAATATTTCAGCATATTTATAAAACACTGTCAGTTGTTGTTTTTTTTAATTACTGCTTAAGAAAAATCCCTCTGTGCCCTTGATCCTTGCGGAATATCTGTTTTTTATTCATAATTTTATTCATCCTCTTTAGCCTGCTGTAATAAATAGGAAATACTAATCAACAAACAACCAAATAATATTGAACATAAAGAGCAGAGAATCAATTCACGAATAAAAATCCGTCGGCGATATCGGACCTGCAAAGCATCCAGGACCGGAAAACCGACGTTAAACAAAGAAACGACTGACCGACAATGAAAAAAAAAACAAGCTGAGACTCACTGGACTTGTCATGAGCCAGGGGGCAAGTGCCCTCCACCGTGGCTCTGTTCTCCAAAGCAGTGTTCACATTCACCGAGTGGTTGTAGTTAGGATCTGGGTTCACCAGGGACCAGTGAAGCACAGGCCTAATCACGGTGGAAGACCCAAGCATCTGCCTGAGCCGCTTTAGATTCAGGCTACTGAAGGGACAGATGTGGATGACTGAGGACGGCACATAGTCTTTGATTTCCTCTGACACTGCAGTCATTTGAGATGGGAGCACGCAGTAAAAAACAACATGAGCGGAAGACACGAGTCTGATGTTGTTGAAGTAGCATTCCACACCACGATGTTGAAGATATTCTGGAAGAAGGGTCAGAATGAGTCTTTACAAGTTAGAAAATGTGCAATAGCACCACACAAAAAATTGTAAAAAGGATGAAACATAATAAAGTGATCAGTATTATTTCTCTAGTTGGGCCAGTATATTATAAACTCTTAAAAATGTTGAAAAGCAAGCACTAGAAATAATTTTTGTTTCATTGCCTCTGATGTGAATAAAACTGTATTTAATTTATCAATTAATAAGCGACAAGGAAGTAATCGAGAGCTTTGTGCATCAAGCTGCTTAATATGCTTTGATAACATGAACATCTTTTTCAGCTGACCAAAAAGGTGGTTTATGATTCAATGAATTTGAACTCCTTTTCAGCTATTTTTTTCTAGAAGTTCAATAACATATTAATATTAATATTGTAAATGTAAACATTACAGCTATTTTAAAAATACAAAAATCACTCCCAACTGAACACTTCACCATTGATTGTAAAATTCATTTCTAACTGTAAACAAATAAATTGAATGGAAAAGACTGAAAGCCAGGTACCAAGTGTTTCCGGTCGGCGAGTTGATATCTGCAGCTTGCTGGGGTGAAGTTGTCCGTATGTCAACAAGCAGTGAGCAATCTGGCTGCCTAGCCGCCCACATCCCACAATTCCAACAATGAGCGAGTCTTTATCGTTCTCTCCTTGTTGCAGAATGCGAGTCGCACGGCGCCCCTCGGGGTACAATTGTAGTTCCCTGAAAAAAAAAAATACATGTAAAACATTAACGTTAACTGGTCAGAAACAAACAGAAAGTCTGATTATCCACTGATGTTGCCATACTTTTCAATATTTCAGGTAAGCAATGTCTTCTCAATACAGAATGTTCTCTTCAATCCATTACAGGAGTAATCAGTAATCAGCAATGTTATGCCCCTCATTTTATACTTAATCTAACTTTTATGCTAACATTTCATATAAATTAAAGAATTAATATATACTGTCCAGGTCAACTTTTTGTGTCTACAGTAAAATGAGTCAAAATTTTTTGACTAAAATTTCAGAAATCTTGCAATTTATGAAGCCCATTGCATTTACATTGCGTCAACACCTGTTTGAGGCACATCTTCAACATCCAATGGCCAGAGAGGATCAGAAACGAAGATTTGTGGGTGAAGGCAGAGCAAGAACCAGTGGCCAAGCAGATATTGAGGAGGAAGTGGAGCTGGATTGGGCACACCCTGAGGAAGCCAGTGTCCAGTATCACACGTCAGGCATTGACCTGGAACCCACAGGGAAAA
>JBDFRD010027211.1:0-15292 GCA_039654405.1 Bullina lineata | reverse complement strand
TGGTAGATCTGTCAATATTCAGTTATTTGAAGGAAAATGAAGTGCTTTTTGGTGGTTAACCAGCTGAACGATCCTTTCTACATTGATTATGATCCTGATTTTGGCGAGTACATCATTAGCAGAGCAAAGGAGAAAGGTTTGCTGGAGGTAGGCTATGTGAGGTTACGATTTTATGATTTTGTCTTAGTCTTGTGAGTCTTGACGACACTTTTCTTTTCTCTTTTCGATCTTATTCCAACCTGACATTCCCTTCTCTGCATAATTGAAGAAGATCTAGAGCTAGATCTAGAACTAGACATAACCTAAAGCAAAAACCACTGCACGTATGTGAACTAAAACACAATGAGCTAATCTTAGCCCGAATTCCCTTCGATACTGAACTGGATACCGTACGGGTACGCCTGGTGCCGGTTGACTGAATAATGATGATAAAGTTAATCTAGATCACTAGATCTAGATAAAACGATCTAGATCCACAACTATTGACCAGAGCTTGTGTACCTACATTACCAATCTAGATCCACAACTAGATCTATAGTATAGTATAATAGACTATAGACCACAGCCAGTGTACCTACATTACTGATCTGGATCCATAATTATCGACCAGAGCCAGTGCACCAGCACTTATTCTGTATCATGTAGAAGTAAGTGTAAAGTTCCTATGAGGCCCATAGAGCAGGAGTTTATCCCGGTTTTGGTATCGTGAAACAGTACAGATGATCTTTACATCATCCCATAGACAGGATGCTAGTCTGTCGTAGGCTTACTTCCCCAGCAGAATCCTGGTACCCAATTTGCACCTGGGTGGGGAGAGGTACAATGATGTAAAGTGTCTTTCTCAAGGACACAATATGGTCACCTCCCAGATTCGAACCCTGGACTTTTGGATTAGGAGTCCAACGCTGTAACCATTTGTCCAGCACACCACACTGTATCACATAGACTGGTTGCAAAATAGATTTAGATGTAGATCTAGATCTAGATAGTTGTTTATTTTTCCAAAACAAAATCTAAAGGAAAACAACAATTCTTCAACGTTACCTTTTATATATTTTTATACAGATTTATTCAGTTTCCCTCAGGATCTGGTAATACAAAAGGAAACAAAACATTATAATTGATATATGATAATTGATATTGATTATCATTGATAATTGATTATGAGCACAGTCCAAGACATACACTCCTCACCCACAATCTAGACTAATTAATGAATATGAAATATAGATTCTATGTTTTGAAACACTAAAAAAAAAATAATAATGAAGCACTGGATTAATTCAGGATGAATCTTTTAAAAAGTATATTTAAAAGGCTTTACTCACACATATGATTGTTTATCTTTGCCATTTCTATGTTTAGAAATGCTGATTATTTTGTTTAAGAAAGAAGTACCTCTGTTTACAGCACGATGCCCAGGGGTGTGAGATTGATGCCAACATGGTGATGCAACTATTCTCACCTCTTGTCTTGTCGCAATGGCTACTTATTGACCAGACACGAGAGCCTTGTTCAGCCATCCACTGTCCGAATGGATTTTGTCTTGTATTTAAACATGTAAGATGAAATCATTTAAACTTTGTAGCCTTAAGGTTGATTTTCTCTCTTCTTCTGGATGACTTCAGCATTTTGTTTACATACTTTCAACAATTATTTTATGCATGAATGTGAAAAGTTTCATGTCACTCAATTATGCCCTTTTGTCTATTAAAACTTAACAGCATCAAGAAGACTGTGAAAAGAGTAAAATAAAGCATTGTCTTTGTAGGACAGAGCGAGATAATTTTTATGGATAAGATAAAATCAGACAAGAGTGGGGAGGGAGAGAGAATTAATTCAGAGCATCATAACTTCTTTGCATCATTGCTTTTGAATTTGTTTTGCATGTAGAAAGTAGACCCAAAGAAAACTAGTTCTTCTAAGTGGGAAGGAACAGTTTAACTGATTATACCGAAAACAAATGTTTGATTTCCTTGCCAAATTTTTGTGAAATACATAATTGATGTTGATGCCTTTCAAGGTTGATGATCTTCTTTTCTTGACAATCAACGGAGATGGTACAGAGGATGAGCTGTTTCTGCACCGAAAGATTCAAGTGTTTATTCGTCTCATGCGATTTATGTTTGGGCCAGTGAGCGAAGAGTAAGTTGGATAGAAGAATTAAATGCATCTTATAATATTTTTTAAATCTATTTTTAGATGATTTAAAAATAGTTTTGTTATAAATAGTGTTGTATATGAGTGGTGGACATTAAAATGTTGAGGGATGATACATTTTTTTAAATCAGCTTATTTGTTGTAAGATAAAGGAAATGATAATATATTTTAATGCTTGTTTAATTGGGTTAACTTTTATGGGTAGAGGAAATTAAATAATTGATACTTTAGTATTAAATCAGCTTTGTTGTGTTGAAAGAGAAAATGATTTATATTTATTTAATGTTTAATCAGTTTGGGTTTCTTTGTTGACAGAGGAACTACATTGTTTATTAGTTTAACTTTATGTAGAGTAATTTCAGTAATTGGCAGGCTTCATTGCTGTTTTAACAGAAATGGTGGATGGTATCCAGCTCTTTCTAAACCTCTTATTTCAGTATTTCTGTTACATACACAGAGATTTATAGCTTGACATTACTCTGGAAGACATTTTAAAATGTATTTTTAGATATGACTACAAAAATTGTCTGGTTACTCTGCAGGATAGGATATTCACACTTGTACAGCAAAAAAGCCAAATGGGATTTTCTTCGACAGCTAACAAAAAGCTGGGCTGAGCTAGTGAACACGGAGCAAGCATTTCTTGTTGAGGTTTGGGTTTTATAAATATCAAGTGCAAGGTGTGCATAGGTTGTTTGTTTGTTTTTCTTCATTTACAATTGTCAAATTTTGAAGTTAGTCCTCATGATACAGGAAAAAAAATGCTTTGTACTTATTAACTTCTGCTGTTAAAGTTATTATCTATGGGATGATTTGCATAACATCTTTTTTTAATTTGGTAAAAATATAAAAGCATAAGGTGTTGAATTTATGTGATCATTCTAAAACATAATTTTGCACATATCTTGTAGATACACCACCATGTCTTGCCAAAGCAGAACTGTTTTGGGATGTAAAAGGTGACTCATTTCTTTATGAAAACGGTGAACAAAACAGTCCTAAAAATTTTTATTTTTACATTATTTCAGGCCATAGAAAAGCTCCATGTCAATCAAGTTGTGAGTGAGAAATGTGTTGAGATTTTAGAATGGTCCGTGAAGCAGATTCAAGCAGTGAGAGATCTACCCACCCAGCATGCAATTCTTCTGGTCAACAGTAAACTAGCAGCTATGTTCTCAAAGTAGGCTGAGATCATTTTCATTTTCACTCTGATTAATTTAGACTGAAAATAGAGAACGTGATCAACACGACCTGCAAGTGCCTTCTTAGAAAACACAATAATGGACATAGACATGTCCTCTCCACTCTGGGTCTGAATTCTCTTTAGGAAGCAATAATTGCAGTTGGCCTTATATGTTATTATTGGACCTCTATTATGCCTACTTGCATGGCTTTTTAGTGGGCCTTTGTGTTGTGCCGATGCCAGTATGCCTGCAAAAATATGGAAGGACAGTGACAAACATTTATATGCCAAAATCAGTGCATTTTTTAATGAAGCACTTATGGATTGTGATGATTGTATTGTGTAATCATTTTATTAATGAATGCAATAAGTTACATTTTTTTGTATGTATTGGATTTCTGTTTGTTTAGTTTTTGCATTTGTTTTTTTAAAATGTTTTACTTGTAAAGTTAAAATGAATTATTTTCGTTTCATTACAAATATCCACATTCTGAAGGGTATTTTCTTTTTCTTTATATTTTTCAGTCGCAGTGCTCATGAGCTCCGGCCAAAAGACGTTTTATCTTTAATGGTGTTGGCAAAAACTTTGTACCCAAGGTCTGATCGTCTAGAGGATTTGTTCTCAAAGCCTCATGCCCATACCGCCCACACGAAAAAATCAACATCTTCCAAAAGTACTGATGAGAACAGCGATGGTGGAGATGACGAGGTTTTTATTCCTTAAATTTTTTATTGCTAATGTGTATTGGTTAAACAATAGACATGATGTTGAGACAGCGATTAGAAATTAACTAAATAAAGCTTTGGGGTAAATATCAGAGAAATTGAAGCATGAATGAAGCTTGTTGTTGATATTATACAAAAAAAATGTAATTAAAGAATTTAAAATATTAATTTTTCTGCAAAAAAAAATCCAGTGCACATTTAAAGTAATATGTTTAGATTTCCTTGGTGCAAATGAAATTTGAAAAGGCAGAGATTCAACAATATTGAACTATCTTGGTTTGCAATGTTTAATCAACATGACAACAAATGAAATATCTCACAATGTTTGTTTTTGTGTCAGAGAGAATCTTTGAGCCTGAAAAATAAATAAGGTTTTACAGGACTTGTACGTTTCTTATAGCACTTAATAATTTAAAACTTATGACAAAACTATGCAACCTTTTGTTCTCACTTATATTTCCTTTTTTTTCCATAGTACCACAGTGCTCCAGCTACTCCAAGTGAGGATAGAAGGTCACGGGCATCTTCTGTGAAATCATCTGATTCAAGAACGACGGAAGATAAATTTGATTTGGATTTGGGGATTGACGGTGCTCTTGAGGCACCAGTATCAGAAGAAAATGCAAGCTCCAGTAGATTATCCACCGGGTCCCTGTTGTCTGTCTCAGAAAGTGAGACTGTTTGTGTAGCTTCTTCCGATGGAGAGTCCACGGAAAAAGCTCCTCCACAAGACAAAAGTTCAACTCTTTTACAAATGTATTTTGAAAAGTATCCAAACTCCGTTTTTGCAAAGGAAAGCGCAGAAAATATAGTTTCCACTTCAGTTGACAAGAGTTTAAAGAAGAGAGGCTTATCCATTTTAACTGGGAAAAAAGGTGACCTAGTAGAAAGAGAAGAAAGTAAAGATGGAGAGATGTTTAAAGAAAAGTCAAGAGATGCTGCTTCAGGGCATGTGTTAGAAAAAGAGAAAACGGACAGTTCTTATCATGATGCCCCTGAGGTGGAAAGCAAAGACAGTTGCTCAAAATTACACTCCCGACCCTCGTCTGCCGGGACTGAAGGAACTAAGTCCAGAGCTTCTACCAGTTCTTCTTCGTCTGAACTTGTCAACAACCCCAGCAAGGAACCTGATGTGGCTTCCTTGTTTAGTATTGCGTCTCGAACTAGTTCAGGTAAATTTGAAATATCAAATCATAGATATCTCAGTTTTTCATTTTCTCGAAATATCGATTCATCAGTGAGAAAAAGTAATGTACTGCATTGAAACTTGTCTTGTACTTAAGATTGTTTTTACATATGTTTTTCAGAAGTTTGTTCCATGCATTGATGAATAAAGGTGATATATTATTGTATGCAATAAAGATTGAAGTGTTTGCTGGATTGTAATGATCCATAAAGAAAAATACCATGCTTTTTCTATAATATTTTAGCTTAGTTGAGCACCTTATTATGATTGTATTTTTTTTTTTTTGTAGCAATCTCCAACATGAGTAAAAGTTACCCAGAGCTTTCAGCCCATGATAACAAGAGTCTGGAATCAGAAAGCATTCTCCTGTCTCGTAATGAACAAGAAACAACTACCTCAACTACACACCTAGTAAACAAAACAAGGGTAAGTCTTCAAAGATTCATATATATGCTTTAAATTTTGTTTGTTCTTCTTTCTTTGTAAATGTATATTTCAATAATACTAAGAAGAAGAAGAAGAATTTTTATAATTATTGTTAGCTTTAAACAGTGTCAAGGGATGGCTGACTGAGTTTTATAACAGTGAAAAAAAAATGCATTCATATTGCTGAAGTTGTGGAAAAAATTATTTTCCATAAAAGATATGTGTGCAAGATATTCTTATGTCAGTGCCAGTATATCGTTCCTCTTTCTTTTTGACATCTTTCAAGTTAAAAGTGAAGTAAAAGGATCGCATGAGTGAGGAGTAAAGAGTTTGTTCATGTGATAGAAACTTTGACTGTGAATGTGGGAATTCAGTAGTGCACAAACAGTCCATGAATTCATGACTTAAGATTTGAATGTAACGAGGACTTCACTATTTTGTTTTAAACACGGCTATAAACTAAGCATACAAGTAGTATATCTGTCTATGTCATATATTATTTGTGATGCACATCTTTAACTCTTCACTAAAGGCCCCCAAAGAAGTCACCAGAATTGCTGCTGAAGGGAGCGTTAGCACGCAAGATTCTTCCCAACTTTCTTTTGAGACAGTTAGCAGTTCAGTGGTCACTGGTGATGGACAGAACAGGCCCTACCAACCTCAGACAGTTTTTCTGGAGACTTCCACGTGTCTCTATTCTCCCTATAATATTCACAGTGCTCAGGTGTTACCAGGTGTCACAATGCTTTTGCTCTCTCAGGTATTCTTCAGCATTTATTTATTTATTCACTCATTCATTTATTCATTTGATAATAGAATTAATTTCATATGGAATCATTTGTACTTTTTCCAAATTATTTCATGCTTTTCAAGTAAAGCTATTGGGATGAGAATGTTCTTTACAATACTCATAGGAGGCGTTATTATTTATTTTACATTTTTCATTAGAAAAAAATATGTGAATATGTCAGACATTTAGGGGTGGATATGACTTTGTACAGAGCACTGAATGTTTATGACTTTCAGGTACTTAAGCTTATTACATTGATTACTCATATGGGATATTCAGCTTTGTAGTACAATTAGAATTTGGGAGGGGGGGTGGTTCAATTTTTTTTTAATTTCTTTGTATTTTATTTTCAATGAATTCAGGCTCCAAGGCACTCATTGGCAGATTCTCTCTTCCAAGTAATTCACAACATTCAGGATTTGATTTATGGCAGACGCATCAAACTACCTCGATCTCGAAGCTTGTATGTGTATGATATTATCAATTCTCTTTTGGGGAAATTGCACAACAGTTTGAAGAAATATAAGGTTTGCTTTCTCTTTTAAAAGTAGTAGCATCTATAATATTTTTATATATTTTATGACTTATTTATCATTATTATATTACTATTTTTATTATTATCATGAAGTTACTTAAATTTTTATGTAGTTTTCAATAAATTAATATGTGTTTAAATTTTTACCATAGTGAGGTTTGTGTTTGACAAGAGTTCAGCTTTGTTGTAAGAAAAAAAAAGATGATGTATTCTTTTTTTTCGACCAGTCCATTTTGCATTCACTTTATACACCTTTATGGCCTTTTATTTTTCTTTTAAAGTTATAGCAGGTTTTACGTATTGTAAACATTTCTTTTTTGTAAGCTCATCCCGCTGACCCAAAGGAAAAACTTGAACATGTTCTTGTGGGGCTCTCTACTTGCTGTGTTCAATATCTTACAAGAATCTTTTTTTTTTCCATACTGTTATAATGCGATGATGATACTTAGTACATTTTTTAAGGTGCCCTGAATTTGTTTACAGGGTCGAGTGAGGAACTTAAGTTATGAGATCCACGCCCGATGGGAGAAAGATGACCTGAAGCATAAACTGTTAGACTTCTTGGAAAAAGATGCTCGTACACCAATACCACCAGAGTAAGTTTTTCCCTCATAGATACATGTGAATAAAATGTAAGGTTATAGAGTGCAGGTGCCCCATATCGTACAGTAACCCTCACGGAAGTGAAATCACTCTGGTGTAGGCAGACTTTCAGTTTTAGCCAATCCCTCTTTTTATCACATGTTAGAGTTATTATCCCTACCCTCTATGTGGGTTGTTTTGGGCTTTACTATGTTTTCCGTTTCTACAGTGAGGTTTGAAAAGTTTTTGGTCAGAGTGCCGTCATATCGTACACTTTTTGAAGATGGTCTTCATATCAAACAGAGGGATGCCCCATAGTGAACAGCCTTTTTTTTTTAAGCACACAAGATAATAACCATTGACCAGCATGATGTCCTCACACTATACAGTCATAGGGTAGCAGACACTTAGAAATCTAAGGTCCGAATCATGTGTTTGATCAATTTGAGTAAGGTTGCCCTCTTATCATTCCCTTAGTAATGTTGAATGGAGGGTTAACCCATATCATTATCATACACCACTTAGTATTGAACAGAAGGTTGCCCCCATATCATACACTTTATGATGTAGGCATTTTTTGGTTCATATCATATCTTCAAAAAATTATGATTATTGAACAGGGGGAAGAGAGACAGTTTTGTACACTTTCTTACATTAAATTTACATATGTCTAAACTATTTAAAATGGATTCTGTGGTGAAATGACCAGGTTGTTGTCCTTTGGCACTTCAGAAGGACACTGGTACTGAAGTAGGTTATTTTACGTCGGTTTTCCAGTCCTGGAAGAAAACAGGTCTGATATCGCCGACAGAAGGACAGGAAAAGTAATTGCATTCATCATATTGCTAAAGATGTTGCAAAAAATTATTTTAGATAAAAAAAATGTTTTCAATGTATTTTTATGTATTTGCCATAATAGCTTCCTATTTTCTTTTCGACATCTGTATATAGTAAAATGATTGAATGTATGAGGAGTTCACTCGACCCAGTACAAAGTTTTGACCAGTGACAAGCATTATAAGACCAAACTTCTTTCTTTCTCTTTTGTTTAGACTGGAGTCCCCTCTGTTGGAACTGTATAAGAAATTGAGAGAACTCTTCGCCTTCCTCTTCCTCTCCCCTCTACCAAGCAGTCCACACCTGTGGGAGGCCATTGCACAACTCAGGGTGGGTCTCTGGCTTGTTATGATCTTTGTTTGTGTGGCCTTTGTAAAATTGACCCATGCGTGTCTGTATTGTTCTGTTGCTGTCATTAGATCTGTACTCTGTTTGCTTGTTACTCTTGAAGTAATCCAGCTTTCTTTAATTGTAAAATGGGGGCTGCTGTGAAGAGCTAAGAATGTATATTGAAATGGTACGTAGGTTGAGGTATCTTTTCTACTTTATCCTTTCATGTGATTGTTGTTGTTGTTGTACCCTTTGAAGACAGTGATTGTCGACTCGTTCGGTCTTGTCTCATTACATCCTTGTTTTGTGAAGCTCATCCATAACTTATTCCATTTCGATTAACACCTTTCTTTCAGCAGTGGAAGTGAGAAATGCTGTAGATTCAAAAGAAATGCAAAAGGCAAAACTGTTTTCCTTACACATTCTTATCTTGCATACTATATATCCCTTAAAAAATAAGTATTACATTGAAGTGTCCATCATTCAGCATCTGATCCAGAGGACTTGACTTATTTGACTTAAGCCTCTTGATTCCTTAAGGAACATAGGGCCGCAACAACACTTCTCCAATGCACACGGTTCTGGCAGGTCCTCCTCAGCTTGGCTCATGTCAATCCAGAGGCGTTTCACAATATTCTTATTCTGTCATGCAATCTTTTAGTAGCAAGTCGTTCAGTGTTCTTGTTTTTACAGGTCCGAGTGAATTCCGACCTGTTGGATTACAGGGAGTATCTCAACGTGAAGGCTCAGAGGAATATCACGATGACCAGCTACATTGAAGAGTTCCCTGGTCTGGTCCATTTCATATTCATTGATCGAAGGTTTCACAGAATGACAGCCCCATCGTTGAACATTTCTCTCAAAGAAGGAGAGAGTGTAGATGCTACAAGTTACTTAAAAGACAAAGTGAGTTCTTTTCTGGAATTATTTTGTTCTTTAACGCTAGTATTGCCCAACTACATAAATGCGTTGAAATAAAAAAAAGGCAAAATATGTGAAAAAAAAATTGAATTCTCCAATTTTCTTTGTATGTATCCCAAAAGGGGAATAAAAAAAAATATCATTTGATGCAATTGTCCCACCCCCACATGTATACGTTTGAAAAATCTTCCCTGGCAGTGGCACTCTGGCACATGCCATTGGGCAGTACTAGGGTTAAGAAAATGTTGTGATGCTTGGTAATGATATTTTGGGGGTTCTTCTAGGAAATTATGGGGTATGGTAGTAAGTTCTGTCTACCTTATCCTTATCCATGACAAAATGACTGTCACATCTTGTCCTTGTTTTCTGAACTAATGTAACCAGTGCACTTATTTTAACACAAAATATTTTAAGACAAATCTCACAATTATTATGTTCTTGATATGTCTTACATAAATTCAATGATATTTTTTTTTCTTACGTGTAATTCTGAAATAACGTTCTTACGCAAAAATACTTGGTTTTTGTTTTGTTTTCATGTGATAATTTGATAACATATGCAAATTTAAACTCAAATATATCAAGAAAGAAGAGAAAACGTAAGAGCAATCATTCTGAAAAAAGGAAAAAGAAACTAAGAGTTAAACCACAGAGAGGCACTGTGAGTAATTTTTACTTTTACTTCTTATTTTCCATTAGATCTGGAAAATGTACCAGCACATGATGCAGAAGCTGACAGAGGGTTATACCACTGTAATTCTACGTGAAGGGGACTTTCACTTCTCTTACTTCCTGTGGTTTGAGGATTACACAGTAAGAACATTGATTTCCCCTTTGTGACATCTCGTCCTATCTTATGGTCCAATGGTCAGAGCGTTGGACCCTCAGTCCAAAAGTACTGGGTTCAACTCCAGGCGACCATGTTGTGTCCTTGGCAAGGCACTTTACACATTTATTCCTCTCCCTATCCAAGTATAGATTAAGTTCTGGCATATTCATCTGTTCCGCTTCACACTGCTGAAACCCAGATCAGTTCCGGCTCTTCAGGCCTTATTTGCCTTAAAGGAACTTTACTTTACTATTTTTTTAAACCTGCCATCTTATTTTCTCCTTTATGCTTAATGTCTTAATAGTGTTGGATTTATCAATCTCTTTTTTTTTTTTTTTAATCAATGTGCAAAAAAAAAATTTTTCTCTCATAAGAACATTTTTGTTCAGACACCAAAAAGTAAAATGGGATCAGTAATACAAAGAACATTGTTTCAAACAACTACAGGCATCAATGTATGCAATAGATATCATGTATGAATACTTTTCGTGACTTTAGTGGTAAACAAGCAACGCTGCCAGATGTGGTTTCCAAATTTTATAAGATTTTATGTCACAAAATCATATTAATTAATTCACAGGGAAACCCTTTGCCAGTTCAAGAAAGCTTCAAGCCCTCAAAAAAGTTTCCTTACCCTGGAATTCTTAGTGGTTCCTTTTATAGGTAAGCATTCGCATCTTTTGGGTTCATTTTTAATGCTTTACTGATTCTTTTTTTTGTGTGTGTATGAAAGTGATATTAAAGCATTTTATTTAACGAGCAATGACAAATACAAAGATGATAATATAATGAAAGGTCTCTGTCGCTCATGACAGGACAAAAAGTTTGAAACGAAGGATGACCCATCCAATTCCCTGGCATCCTGGGAGAATAGGGGATCCATTCAATCAGGAAGTAAATTAATTCATCACTGTCATCATAGGCAAATTTTTCAATTCAGTTGTCTAGCTAAGTGTAAAAATGTCACAAACACAACGTAAACCTTTTAATTAAGTAGCTGTTTCTTTTTCTGTAGTCTGAACTCCCCATCCCAACATTGTGCTGTGCTGACTGTTTCACCTTTGTAACTATTATTATTTCAGAGACCTTCTGCAGCATTGCTTCCCTCATGCCATTCAAGGCTCTGTGCACTGCTTTGAGATGTTCCTCATGCACCTGGGCACAGTACATCCTCAGTACATTGCTATGCATTGCAAGCATCTGGCTCACAAGATGTGGGAGATGTCGGGAGATTCTTTTTCTCCCATAAATTTGTTTTGAGTTGTTATCTCTTTGTCGCTACTAGTCCCTCTATAAAGAGCTCAGTTTTGATCTTCGTGGCATTATTATTGTTGAGTGGAGTGAATAGGACTGATTTGTCACATTCTTGGAATTACCTGTTCCATTCCTCAAAAGGCCTGCTAATGCTGATATGTTTTGTTTTTATTTCATTTTGGAAAAGAATATAAGCGGACGGTGCTTGCATTTACAGTAGTCCCAAATCAGAATGAAGCATTCCTATTATTCATTCCAGTTTTAGACATGCTCCAATTTATGTGATGCATCTTGATTTGTTTTTTTACTTTTTGAAAATGGACTATTGTAAAGAAACAGAGTTTTTAGCAGGAAATGGGAAAGCAGAAAAATAAGAGACAGAAGAGCTCTTGTTTTCTGTTCCTAAAACCTACCAGTGTAAGAAAATGCCTTTAACATGTCTTGGGATTAGAAGTCTCCTCCCCCCCCCCAAAAAAAAGAATAAGTGTAAAATGTTAATATTACACTCAGAGCTTTAACCACTGCCATTCCACCGTATCAGATGTGTTCACATTCTTCTAGCAGAGTATTTCTGCTCCTTATTCTGGTTGTCCTCCAACTTCTATCTTGTTTTGTTGTTGTTGTTGCTTTTTAGAGGGGAGGGGTTCCTATCATTATTATTACAAAGAGCATTGAATATATAGCAATGATTTCTTTAGAATCTTTTTTTTTTTAATCTTCCTTGTGAAGTATGTTTTCCATGTTATACATGTATGAGTTTGTGATATGCATTTTGATAAGCGTCTTTCATTGAAGAATATTATGAATAGTTTTGTATTGAATGTCTAAAATTAATTTTCAACGGAAATGATTTGTGCAGGATTATGTTATAAACAGAAGCTGACTGGAAGAGAATTTCCAAACGTATCCACCTTGTTGATCAGGACATTTTCAGTTGATGAATCAGATTTATGTGAATTTGTGCATTACATTACATCTTAGGCCTCAAGATGATGGTTGCTGCCATTATCCACCTTACAGAAAGACCATTATATGTGATACATTTTGTTTTAAACTTTAAGATTCAGTTTACACTGTAAATAAAAAATGTTTTTGAAACAAACCATTTACATTTTCTTATTTGTTCAAAATTTGTTTGTTGGATATTGTGATTTACTTGAGCAGGTGTAAGGCATTTATTTATGCCCACAATTCAACACTGAAACTACTGTTCCAGAAATTTTGGATTTACTGAGGTCAGTCCACTTTCAGTAATCTCACACAATCATTAATAAAAGGCTAATCCATTCTCATGCATGTCAAAAGCCTGCTATTACATAATCAAAGCTTCTGCTCTCAACTTGCACTTCGTTATGTACTGGGTTTCCACAAGGATGAAGAAAACTGGATTTTCTTGGAAGACTTTTTCATGGAAGTTCTATGTCTACTTGCCAGTAGAATTGTTTTCCTCATTGGACAGTGCTTAGCTTTGTCACTGATGATGAACTGCTGTTATAAAGTAATGGCATGCATGTGCCTGAGCAGATCTTCTAATTTCTTTAAAGCATTTTGTGCGTCGTAAATACTTTTCTTAATGAAAATTTGAAAACAAATATTTTGCCCAGAACA
Organism: Bullina lineata; assembly: GCA_039654405.1. Lineage (NCBI taxonomy): Eukaryota > Metazoa > Mollusca > Gastropoda > Bullinidae > Bullina > Bullina lineata. The sequence goes on along the minus strand of JBDFRD010027211.1, from coordinate 1,925 downwards.
ATATAGACCACATTTTTGTAGTCTTATGAATTCAACTTGAGTGCCTTTGTTTATTTGTTATATAATTGTAATTATATGAATATGAATTATTTTTATGGTCAAAATGCTCAAACATTACGGTTTTCATTTTGGATATACGACTGTTGTTTTAAAAAAATTTAAAGAGAATGCAAATAGTTACACATTCAAAAGAAAAAGAAAGTGATGTTTCATTTGATGGTATTTGATATGTTTATTTTACAAAATATATTTTCTCATATGATTTCTGGAAAAGGGAAAACTTTTAAAGCGGCAACATTCTCAAAGCAGGTTTCAGTGGATAACAAAACTTGCACATACATTAAATTTAACAGATAATTTGGTCAGAATATTTTAATGATAACAATAATTAATCAAACGTATAAACAAACTAAAGAAAAATTAATAATTTCTCATTGTCTGTCAATACAATTATCCAATTAAAAACTAAAAGGCTGCCAATTCTAATGTTTGGAAGATTGTTTTTCTAACTTTTCTCATATGAAAAACAAGTACATGTGCGATTATTTCAAATCCTTTCAGATTTGATGTGTAATTGAATATATGAGCAATATAGATCAGCTGTTTTCAGCAGGAAAACAACTTTTGAGAGTTTTACAAAGAAGAAGAAGAAGAAGCATCTTGCTGACACTTTGAAATTTCAAAAAGAAGAAACAAGTACATTTTCAACGAAAGAAACATTTTATCTCAGGCAAAAACCTTTAACATCTTCCAACTTCAGTCAGTACAATCATTCATCAGAGGAACTCTTAGAGAACAATGAGGTTTAATACTGAAACAGCTTGGAAATGGAATATAAAGGAAGCATTCACCCACATTTTCACTACTTCACATACAAACTCCAGTTGTTTTTTTACCTGGAAAAAAAATATATAATGAAAATGACAGAAAAAAGTATGTTTGTAATAATTAATTTTTTTTTGTTCTGAGCCTGCTGCGTTGCTTATCGATTCTAAAAGCACCAACATATAAATGAAATCCACATAGAGTTACGAAACATAAAAACCCCAATTTCAGGAGAAGAGATTTTTTCCTTTTTTATTTTTTTTTTTAAGAATGATTGTTAGATTCCGTTTTGTATTCCAACACCACATTATTAATGATAGATGAGTTTGTTGCAAGATAAACCAGCAGATATAGAAATTAAAAAAAGATTGTGCTGTTCGAACTATTCAACAAAGCTCCACATAATTAGCAGGGAACATTCCATAAGAGCCATCTGGCCCAAAGCCTTGCCACCATCCATCATCAATTTGTACGATATTTGTGATGATATCATCAGGATCAAAGGTAATTTCAGTGTCATCAGCTGTGGAGGGAAAAAAAAGTACTCTTATCACCTGGACTCGAAAGTAAGGAATTGACAAAACATTTCCATTACATTCTGTCAAGAGTAACCAAGACTCTATTCTTTAAATGCTCAACTATTCAACAATCTGAGCTCAGTTTAGATGAATTTAACGAATCTATGACTTTAACCATGCTTTTAAGATAGAATACTTAAGAGTTTTTATACACTTTATGAAACAAAAATAACAAATATATAGGAAACTTCTCTGCACTGTAACCGTCTTTATGTATTATTAGCATCATGCATCTTACACTCTTTCACTTCCTGTTTTTCAATCTTGTGTATGCATATGAATGTTAAAGACATCTTATGATTTCAAGAAAGAAAAAAAAAAGTTTTCTCCTATAAAATTGAGGTAACAAAACTTTCCCAGGTCCTAAAGTACTAATCCTGACTTTCTTCTAAAAATGGTGGAAAGCTCAAAAACTGAAGAAACTTTTCAAACATTTTCAGTTTGTTTCATTTTCACTTCCATAGTTTGTGATCACCACATCGTGATTATCAAGTTCACAGAGATAGCTCTAGCAGTCAGTCA
>JBDFRD010027100.1:0-15293 GCA_039654405.1 Bullina lineata | reverse complement strand
GGTTGGTTTCGGTAGGTTTCGGTTGGTTTCGGTTGGTTTCGGAAGGTTTCGGTTGGTTTCGGAAAAAAGAAACACCGCGGAACTCCATGTAAAAAAAAAAAAAAAATCAAACTAAAATGAAGCACGCTCATTTAACATTCACTCGGCCAATTTCTCGAGAACTGTCAACTTGACATCTATCCGAATTGCTGTTACTTGTGTTAATAAACTCTAGTCTTGAGGCTCCGTAATAATTCTCTTACGCCTTGTTGACTCCAAACAAACACGAAACGAATAAACTAAATTAATAAATCGCTAGTGGCGTTCATTAGTTCAGACTGCATGCAGATTCCATGGGAACTCGGGATGAAAGACAAAACAGTCGATTTTCTAAATCGTTAACGTGAGTCGATGTTTGCTGAAGGAGAAAATAAAATCATTTATCGAAAACAAAGATTGGTTGTTCTTCTCCGTTTTTATGTGTTTTCCGTTTGCTATGGTCAAACATGCATGAAACCGTCACTGCAACTTCCGGTATGCGTTATTCCTGACGACGTGCGCAGAACGTTTCGTCCTCCATATTTGTTTTCCTCTCAACTCACTCCCCGTCCCGGCATAGCAAGGGTAAGCCGATATGGACAAAAGGGGGAAGGAGAATAGTCAACTAGTTTTAAGCTCGTTTGACTCGGAGTAAAATGTCATAATTTCTTTGTCGTAATGCACGGCTACTTTAGCAATTCGTCAATGTTCAAACATTTAAATTTCTTTAACATTTTACTCTTTTTGTGTGTGGATATCACTGCGGACGTTTGAGAAAACGGAACTTTTTACTCCTGTTTCTTGTCTAAGAGAACGGACTTCGTTTTGGGACAAGTGAAAACTTTGTGTTTAGATCTAGTTGGTTTTGACGTATGTGCTACATGTTCAGGATTCATCAGCTCATACATTTTGAATATTTTTTTAATTACATGTGTCCTTACCTTCTTTAGCTTTATTCTCGTGTCGTTCATTTCAGAGGGATTTTAAAAAATATTATTAATAACATAGAACAACCAGATGCTACATCTAGTTCATTTAAGATATCTGTGGATACCATGCCGGTTTGTCTGTACACTCTAATGCCGAAGGACTTTTCATGAATATTTCCAGTCGCCTGTGATAAAACAAAGGCTATTTTGGTGAAAGGGAAAACATCAGAAGCTATACAAGCACAAGAGCGAGAGAAATGAAGGCCGCGATAAAGAAACGAAAAGGACGAGAAGGTGGTAGTGATATTATAGGGTGTAACGTTAAAGACTCGTCACTCTATCAAGTCGTGAAATATTCCATTCTGTTTTTGAAATTGTGCGGTGTGCTTTTTCCTTCCTTGTGCGTTTGTAACCCGTCTGATGTTCAGGATGATGATCACAGGGATCTGGATCGCGAGGATGAAGATGCGTTAGTTTGCAAGCAAATTAAAGCCAAAGCAAAACAAGACAGCAGGCAGAATCTGTTTGTTGTGAATTTGTGGAGACGCAATGACGACAGTGGGCAAATCAAACAACAAGAACAAACAAAGGACTTTCAGAAAAAGAGAAAAATAAAAGTTCGACATAATGTTAAGTTTCATGCGCGGTGTCCAAACGCAGACAGCAAAGCTGCGACAATTTTCAAGACGTTCTATTTCGGCGCAATTTTTTTGCTTTACCTGGCAGTTCTCGCTAAGTATTTTTACACTCTCTTACCTTCTTCGAAAATGGGCGACTTTGTGTACACTATAACAAGCAGCGTCTTCGATGCTGGCGTTTTTTTCTTGTTTATTACGAATAGCTACACCTTCGTTAAAAGGATGCCTCTGCTTATAACTGCCGCTTACGAATACGAACGTCGTTTCGGTGTCGGCAACCACGAAGTCCATAAGACGAAAACAACAGCCGCGATCGTAATGACTTTGGTTACGATTACGACGTTTCTCGTACTGTACACGGCCGGCTCTTTCCGAAAATCGAGCCAATATCAGGTCGAAGCAGTCCTGGGCAATGACGGTGGATTGGAATACGTTAACGCCATTTTTTTCGCGTACAAGTTCCTTCTGTTTGCCTGTTGCAACACTGCAACTCATGTGATGAGGGCAGGCGTAGCCTTCTTCCTGCGCAAAGAATATCTAAGGCTGGGCTCTGAGCTAGACGTCTTACTTACAACACCCCCATCGCTTCCGTTGAAATCCTCCAACACGTCTTCGGATTTATCCTCGCCCGGGTCTGGTCTGTCGACCTTGTCGCCGACTTCTCTGTCTGACATTTTCCCTGCAGTCGGACAGATCGGATCAAAGTTGACAACGTCAGAGCTGTCATCTAAGATGGAGACAACCACGACGACCTCGCCGACACCAGACACGGGTTTTCGAATCCCGTCGATTCAGTCAGCTGGCCAAAGAACGGAGGGAGGAGTGATCAATGAGAGAGAAGCCGCGTTCAACAACTTCCTGGAGAAACATCGCGCTCTGTCTGAAGTCCTAGACAAGAGTAATCAGGTAGTCTAAAGCCTCCTTCACACTGGACACACCGGAGTTCCATTTTCCTTCACACTCGTGCGAGTGACGGACAGACAATTCGAATTCTTCTTTCCTGCCTGTTGGTGTTTCATGAATGGTCACGGAAGTTAGGTGTGAACACTAAGAAGCAAAAAAGAAGAATTTAAATGGTTCACTCGTTCGTTGGACGAATGTGAGCGAAAACAGATCACCGGCGTGAATGGTGCTTAATGGCCCAGTCTCACCAAGAAAATTCGCATGCGAATTGTGCTGAGGCGTGCTGAGGCGAATTTTCACACGTGCTGACGCGAATGTTGAACCCTCAAAGTCAAACTCGTGTCTAAATCGCGCATGGGTCCAGAAAAATAAGGGCGGTGGTATTTTTTCCCAATTCGTGTGCGAATTTTCTTGGTGAGGCTGTGGCTTAAGGAATCAAGAGACATAAGTCAAGTAAGTCAAGTGACACGTACATCATATTATTCATACACAGTGAACGGACGAGCAATGTACTCTACTGGTGGTTGGACCAAGGTCATCAAAAGCAACGATAGAGCCGCGTCTAAACAGTTGCAAAGTCAAAGGTACACATAGAGCCAGACAAAAGCAACGCACACGCACAGAAACACACTTGCACAAACGTACACACACAATCAAGTTATACATACACGCACACACGAAGAAACACACGTGCACAAACATACACAAACACAAGCAAAGTCACACACACGCACGAAGAAACACAAACACACACATACACAGAAACACAAACACACACGCATACACAGACACACACGCACACGGACACGGACACATGTTATTTGAGAAAAAAGAGATGAAAGTTCCCATAATGAACCGCGCGACCTTTATTGGAGTGCAACATAAAACAAGTAGATCGAATGCTCACAAGAGAGATTTGGGTGAAAAGGACGCCTTTCTGATTTCTTGGGACCCTTAACTCTTTGGGGACCAGATATTGTACTGATTTATACATATTGTGTTAGAGACACCTGTGATATGGTTCAGTGATTCAATAGAAATCCTGTTTACAGCCAAATTACCAACACTAACCCACATCAACTATCAGTGTAAGGGAATGAATGCTGTAATGTTCATGTAACGTTACTCTCTTAGCTGCTTTAAAATAGTGGAAGGTTAAAGAAACAAAGTAAAGTTCCTTCAAGGCCAATGAGGCCCATAGAGCCGGAGCTTATCCCGGTTTCGGTACCTTGAAGCGGAACAGATGATTTTTATATCATCTCCTAGACATGACGCTAGTCTGTCGTAGGCTTACTTCTCCAGCAGAATATGCTGGTACCCAATTCGCACCTGGGTGGGGAGATGAAAAATTGTGTAAAGTGTCTTTCCCAAGGACACAGCACGGTCACCTCCTGGGTTCGAACTCTGGACCCTTGGATTAGGCCACCATTCGGCCACCGCGCCACTTCTTAAAGAAACAAAGCTGTGATCTTCTTCACGAACCGATCTATCGACTATTGGTCCTCAAAGAGTTAAAAACGGGTTACGTAATGAAGTCTTCACGTTAAATTGCCCAGGAACGTTTCATCGCAGGCCGAAGCTGTTAGTTCTCTTTGGATCCGAAGTGTAGAATGTTCGCCACGTCTAACAAAACCTAGAGTTTGTTGGAAATCTCCAAAAGGTCACAGTTAACAATACGACACACCCTGCCTCGCTAATCGTGCTCGCGCTCTGCGCTGTCTCTAAATCTAAAAGCTTCTTCCGCCTTTCCAGTCCCGCCTGCTCCTCTTTCTTCTCTACCGATCAAATCCACAGGCCGTGTGAGGCGGTACCTCCTGGCCGGATGCACCGCGAGAGACAGGGGAGAGTACCCACGTTTGCTGAAGAACGAGCTTCCGTCCGACCAGAATCTGTCTGGGAAACGTCGTCGCTTGGTGGAGGACGGGCCGAAAAAGTTCTGATTAAGGCCCGACACGGAACTCATGCTGGAGATAGGGTCGAACTGCCTTTTGTGCGCCGTCATCGCCCCGCTTGTTCCAGCGTCTTGTCCAGAGGACAGCGTCAACAACCGGAGCTGGTTGACCGTGGGCGTGCGGTCTGACCACAGTCCGGCCGATGTTAACCGACCCTTGACGCTCCCCATTCCGTCTCCATCCACAATGGGATCGAGTGTGCGTTGATTCCAATCTTCGCTGCCGGCGGGTTCAAACGTGCCCCTCGTGTTTGCTTGCCGCAAGCGGTGGTGAATGGGCGTTGAGGGAGACCAGTCCTTTCCATTCCAGCCTGTCAGGAAGTGGGTTCGGCGCCTTTCTTCCACATCATCGTCGGAGTAGCGGTCTGAGAAGACGTGGCCGAAGATGTTGGGGTTGCTGATGTAGCCGTGCTGGAAGGATCCAACTGACGGTTGTCTCTTGGACAGGAAATTCTGATCCATCCCGCCAAGCGCTCCGCCCTGAATCGAGTCGAACTTCTTTTCCAAAAAATTCTGCTCCATTCCTCCAAATGTGCTTCTGCCTATGGGATCAAATCTCTTTTGAATAAAATTCTGCTTCATTCCTCCTAAAGAGCTAACACTTATAGGGTCAAATCTCCTTGTGATAAAATTTTGTCGCATGCCACTCATTGGGCCCGAACTGATAGAATCAAATCTTTTCCGCATGTCTAAGTAATTCTGTCCCATTCCTCCAAGGGGGCCCCTGCTGATAGAATCAAATCTTTTATGCGCATAATTATCGCTGAACATCGTGGAACGGGGGATTCTGCTGTTCAAGTGCTTTTCATTCTCTCTTCCAGAGCTATGGTCAGATTTCTTGTCGAGCACAACGTTTGGATCCATCAAGTTAAAAGATCCACTTTTATTGGAATCAAATTTTTTCTGCAAAAAATTCTGATGCATTCCACCGAAAGATCCATCGTTAATCGAATCAAACTTTTTCTGTAAAAAATTCTGATGCATTCCGCCGAAAGATCCATCGTTAATCGAATCAAACTTTTTCTGTAAATGATTTTGGCCCATTCCACCAAAAACTCCACTGTTAATCGAATCAAACTTTTTCTGTAAATGATTTTGGCCCATTCCACCAAACACTCCACTGTTAATCGAATCAAACTTTTTCTGTAAAAAGTTTTGATGCATTCCACCAAACGATCCACCGTTTATGGAATCAAATTTTTTACTGATGTAGTTTTGTCCTAAGTTTCCTAAATGTCCGTTAGCGATGGAATCGAGACGTTTCTGACTACGTAGTTGTCTGCCTTGGTGTCCAGAGGCAGTGCCTGTAGAACTGGACAATGCACTGGCCGGCAACTGACCAGTCCCGGCCTCTCTGTCCCCTGGAGGTCCAGTAGAAGGCCAGTCCTTTTGTCCACTGCCATCGTTGGTCTTGGAGAAGTCAGGTGATGATGGTTTTGTCTGATCCAGGCCCGACACCTGAGGAAAAGAAAACAAAATTAAAATATTGAAACTTTTCTCTTGAAAGTAAAAACACTTTGCGTGCAGGAAATAATAATCATACATGTTTGAAATTGTCTTAACGATGAAGACGTCACGACGAAAGTCTTGGATGATGCGGAAAGCTCATTGATTGGTGAACACGATAAGGACGAATTCAAGGAACAGCATTTGATTGGAGTTCTACCTAGACGATGGTGGGCGGTAGTGATAAACTATTCGATTATCATAGACAGGTAAATATGTTTTGTTTTCCGTCCGCACAATCACTAAATACATGAATTCTCAACGAATATACAGATAATAAATCTACTTATGGCGTTTTGGCGCTTCACATCCTGGTCAGAAATCTTCGAAATACGCTGTTTCCTGTTTCACTCCCACCCTCCTCGTCCTCCCTCCCACTACTCCCCCTCGTCGTCGTCGTCCTCCTCCTCCTCCCACTACTCCTCCTCGTCGTCGTCGTCGTCCTCCTCCTCCTCCTCCTCCTCCCACTACTCCTCCTCCTCGTCGTCGTCGTCGTCGTCCTCCTCCTCCTCCTCCTCCCACTACTCCTCCTCCTCGTCGTCGTCGTCGTCCTCCTCCTCCTCCCACTACTCCTCCTCCTCGTCGTCGTCGTCGTCCTCCTCCTCCTCCCACGACTCTTCGTCCTCCTCCTCGGTCTCCTCGTCCTCGGTCTCCTCGTCCTCCTCTTCCTCCTTCTGTTTATTCACCACAACTGTCTACCCCTCCTTCTCTTGTTCCTCCTTCACCTCCAGCGCCTGCACTTCCTCCTCCCGTAGTTGCTATTTCCCCTCCTCCTCCTCCTCCTCCTCATCATCATCACATCCTTTTTTTCCCTGTGCTTTTTCTGTTGCTGTTATTGTCATCCCCTCTTCCTCCTCTTCCTCCATTCCTGCAATTAATATTACAAACTGTAATTGTCCCATTCCTTTTCCTTTTTATGATCTGACTCTAAGCTTCTTTTATTTTTTTATTGACCACTTTGCCTTGTTCAGCTTCTCGAACCATTCATTCACTTTTTTCCAGTGGGATAGAATTGTCTGTAGTCTAAAATCCCAGCGTTTTTTTTAAATTTTCATCATTATCATTTCCGCTCTCCTCCGATTATACGTATTGTCCCCCTTGTGAACTTTGTGCCCCCAAAATCACTTCACGTCAATTTGACAAGCGCAGAGAGGATTTTCTTGAGCGTAATTGTCGGGGCGAGGTTAAACTGTCACGAAAACAGGAAGTTCCTTATCAAAGAGCTGTCGGATATCCCCGAAAACCCAGCGCCCCCTTGTGGCTAACGTGACGAAACGAGCACAACCAAGGGACGTAATGCCTGGAACGGATATAACAACATTTTTTTTTGGGGTGAGATCGAAGTCATAGAGAGGTCGTCCATGATATTAAGTTTAATTTCATTCGTAAACTTCCTTTGAAGTTGTCTCCACAGGCTGTACGATAACTTCGTCAATTTGCAGAACATTGAGGATAGAGATGTTTCTTTGTTTGTGTTATGTGTGTGTGTGTGTGTGTGAGTGTGTGTGTGTGTGTTGTATGTGTGAGTGAATAAATGTGCGTTGACATTTTGGAAAAGTTAATTTAACAAGCATAATTCCCCGTTCTACGAACGGAATGGATGCGTACATTGATGGATTGAGAGGTGTGCACCCGTAAGTTGGTGCGTGCATCCGTGAGTTGGTGCGTGCATCCGTGAGTTGGTGCGTCGCTACAAACGGAACAATTACAAGCAGTCGGCTTAAAAGAGGAAGTAGTTCGTTTTGAAATGGCCTATCTGTTTTTTCCATTTTTTTCTTTTATAATTTTGTGGGGTTTTTTCAAATTGTAAACAAACCAAATATTATTTTTGGTAAAGATGCTTGCCATGGACTGCGTTTTGTAGGTCCCAATCAACATGCCAATTTTGACTGCTTTTCAATTGTTCGTTTTTAAGCCCATAGCGCCAGAAAGTTTGGGACTTAGCTCCATTATAATAAGATTTGTATTTGGCAACGTCAACAACTTTTCATTTTGCTGTAGTATATGTTAGCCGTCATTTAAAAAAAAACGCAAGCAAATTGTCTTCATGACGGTGTGCATCAAATGCAAATCAAATGAGAGGATGTATACACAGAATGACACAGTGACGAAGAATGGAAATGACAAAAATATGCCCAAAATATTCAATCTAACATCAATCTGAGGATAAGTAAATCTTTGACCAGTAGCTCCACTTACAAACTCGATAATCCAATTTTGGAAAAAAAAATCGCTAGATTTGTGGTGTTTACAATGACATTACACGTGGTTTTAGCACCCAAAATGAAAAAAATTCATGTTAAAAATAATGTTTGTTGGAAGTGTGCGTGGATTGTTTTTCTAGTTTTGAAGTCCTTTTTCCATTTCGGTTTTGTCGAAATTACTCAAACTGTATTCTTTTCCCCCTTCAACAACCTAAAACTCAGCTATTTCATACCTGAAATTTGGCATAGAGTTTCTTTAATCAACTATAATGAATGTGACACAAGCGTTTTTAGATATGTCTAAACTTTCTTGAGCAACAGGCAAATCAGTTTTCATTTTTTAGTTTTCCGCTATACATGTATATCAATAATGAAAACAATCCTAATTTCTTAACTTCTAAGAATAAAATGAAAAAAACAACAACTGGGTCACATTTCAAAAATTAATCAGATTCCACAAATATCCGATTTGTTGATCTAGTACAAGTAGATCCTGTTGTTCAGGTTTTTGTGGACGTTGCTATTACATATATATTGTTTATTTTCCGCCATTTCTCGTTTCCATGGTTACGGGAAGCTTCAAAATATTCTGTTTGCAGCAGTTTTAGTGTAAGTGTAAGCAATGTAACGGGAACATCACAAGAAATTTGAATATCTATTTTAAAAGACTGGCATCAGAAGCAGTGTCAGATCGAACGCAAAGTAGACAAACACAAAATCAAACCACGTGTTTTCATTCAGCTGCTCTTACAGAAGTTATTCACGTTAAATTGGTTTGCCGAAGTTTTCAGTTCATTCTTTCAACGTTCACGCGTTTCTTAGGCGACATAGCACGCGCCCCTATCCACCTTTATAATAATATGATAGATACATTTCCACTGCAACCAAGAAGATCCAGACTTTCATCAACAACAGTCTGAGACAAATTCTCCACATACAATGCCTTACAAGATCAGTAACAAAGAACTTTGGCAGCAGACAGGACAAAAGCCAGTCAGAGACGAGACTCAACAACGCCGCTGGAGGTGGATAGGCCACACTCTGCGCAAGCCAGCCACCAACATTACGAGACAGGCCCTCAAGTGGAACCCCCAGGGAAAAAGGAAGAGAGGGCGGCCAAAGAACTCATGGCGACGTGACCTGGACGTTGACGCCAAGAAGATGGGCTACACATGGGGAGATTGAGAGACTGGCCCAGGACAGAGATGGCTGGAGGAAACTTGTCGGCGGCCTATGCCCCAGTGGGGGCGAAGGGCTTGAGGGAGTGAGAGTGAGTTCAGATCATTTTCGTTTGATTTGACTTGGTGAAAAGTTTTTGAGGATTTCGGTGTCAATACTTTGGTCTAAGGATTGAACTTCTTGTCTTTATGTCCGATGTAGTCATTTGAAGGAGATGATGAGGAGGAGAGAGAATGGGACAAGGAAGAGGAAGGGAAGAATAGGAGGAGGAGGAAGGACTGAACATCCGGTTTAACCTGGTGGTGTGTCTTTTTTGTGTTTGTTTGTGGGTGTACGTGTGTGTGTGTGTGTGTGTGTGTGTGTGTATGTGTGTGTGTGTGTGCGCACAATACCAGTGTAGAATGAGTGAGGCGTTATGTGGCAGGCATGATGTCAACACTATGACGGCTTGGGATGAAGTTTGAAGAGAGTAAGAGTAAAAACATTCAAGTTACAAAGTCACTGAGTAAAGTAGTGCGTAGCCGAAAGATATAGCTTTAATTTGGAAAACACAAAAAGAGAGATACATTTGTTCAGAAGAGACAAAGAAAAAGAAAGAAAGAGATAGAGATAGAGAGGCAGAAACAGGGAGCAAGAAAATATAACGAAAAAACATGTTGTAGGCAGAATGAGAAAAAATTGTAACCGAAATGAAAATATAACATTATTTTTTTCACCCTCCCCCTCTATCAGTGTCCTTTGTGTGTGTGGGGGGTCTATTCGCTTCGTAATCAAAAGCAACAATATTTCTAATCTATCTCTGGCTGCAGTCTGCAACTGCTAAGCATTAATACATGCACACATAAACGTTAGGAATGCAGATTGAAAAAATGAAACACCGGGTAATTTGCATAAACAAGCTCACTCCTTTCCCTTTCCTCTTTACAGTCTTCAATTATTTAAAATTAAAATCTTTCTCAATTCACTTACATTTGTATTGTCCAACAAATCCTTTCCAGTTGTAAGAGTCTGTGTCACTTGGATGAGAGTCCAGAAAATTGAATTCAAGCCATTTCATTCCTGCAGTCAGTCGGACGCAGTGTCTTGACTTAAACCTCTTGGCTCCTTCTGGAGCATAGGGCCGCAACAACACCTCTCCACCGCACCCGGTTTTGGGCTGACCCTTTTAGTTGGGCCCATGTCATTCCGGTAACCCTGACCTCAAGCTGGCTTCCCGAGGGCTTTCACCAGTCCATGTCATAGGCCCTTCCTCAGAGGACTCTTCCTGACCCGGCTGACGTTGGTTTGCTGCTGTTGCGGTCTCTCTAACTATAGGATTTTTTATGGGTGAGGGTTGCTAGCCCACCGCCCAACACTCCTCCTTTATTCGGGCTTGTGATTGGCTGGTTGCCGCCCTGAGGTAAGCTTCCAGGCGGAGTTAAACATCGGATATGGTTCTGAACAATTTTCTTCATCTGGGGCCATAATAAAAATCCAGCCACTTTAGTCTCATCTTCTTTGCATTTCCTCCATGTTTTCTTTGGTCTTCCAACTTTCCTTTTTCCTTGTGGATTCCAGTCCAGTGACTGTCTTGTAATATTACTTGGAGGCTTTCTCAACGAGTGGCCAATCAACCCCACTCTCTCTTTTTTAAAAATGACTGAAAGAAAACGGATCACAACTAGGATGACTTGGGAAAGGTCACTCAAAACAATAAATTTATTAAGTAAGTAACTGAGAAAGTAGGTTGGTAGGTAAGTAGGCAGGCACTTGGGAAGGAAGTCAGTCATTCCCTGTTGTGATTTCTTGTTGTGTTCTTTCCTAAATGCTTTCTCTTTCTCTCCAGGCGATGTCTCGTAAACTAAACCAAGGCTTCTACACCTGTGATCAGTTCACCATCGAAGCTTGTGAGATCTTCCTCTCAAAAGTAAGCTAAAAACTCTTGTAGTGAATGTTGGATGAGGCCTGATAAAATGTAGATTTCATTCTGTGATTAGTATATTTGTTTATGCTTTCCTTTCGTTCATCCACCTCAAGTAAAAAAAAAAAGGAAAGTTCCTTCAAGGCCAATGAGGCCCAAAGAGCCGGAGATTATTCCAGTTTCAGTAGCGTGAAGCGGGACATATGATTTTTACTTCATCTCCTAGACAGGACGCTAGTCTGTCGTAGATTTACTTCCCCGGCAGAATATGCCAGTACCCAATTCCCACCTAGATGGAGAGAGAAAAATGGTGTAAATTGTCTTTCCCAAGGACACAACATGTTCACCTCCTGGATTCAAACCCTGGACCCTTAGATTAGGAGTCCAACGCTCTAACCCTATTCTTTTTCATGCTTCAGGAAGAGGGCATCAAGTCTGGAATTTAGTTTCCTGGTATGATTTTCAACAAATTTTTACTGTGACTATGTTTTCATTATTTATCAGCATCAGATTCGTAAGTGATAAAATTGTGCACTTGCTATTATAGATCTATCGAATTCAAAGAAGTTATTCTAATTCCAGGAATGAGATTTCAGCTGCTATCACTATTGTATCATTCACTGATCTTTTTAAACATGAAGGTCATACTACAAGAGAAACACCTCCTCCAGCAAATGCGTGATATTTTATGTTGTCTCATCTTTTTCAGGTGAAGAGGCTGAGGTGACGCCCAAGACATCAGTGCAAGAAACAAAATTGAGACATACAGCAAACAAGACATGAAAAAAACAGATAAACGCACTTGCAGTTAGTAAAATTAATATTTTATTTGGTGTGGTTGAGATTCATTTATAGCATCAGGGAATTGGCTATGTGGGATCCAGTAAGACATTTATTGATGTATATGGTGTATAATTAACATTTGTCATATATATATATATATCGGTCTTTATATGATTAAGTCATGAGAGCAAATTTGTGAGCTTCCAGTATGGGGCGCATCGAGGTCAGATGTAAATAGAAAATTATCAAACCGTAGCAACTCCGAGGCAGCAGTGCTGAGGGGATGTTATAATGATGATTAATAAGTGATTCTTGACAGAATCGTTGGAACTTCTTTGAAAGTTGCACATGTAATAAAGATTATGTGCCATGTAACATGTCTGATTTGTATTTTATATTGCTCTTGAATATGGGATACATTCCGTGACTTCAGCTCTTGTCTTCTTCTTTGCTAGATTTGTTTAGGCATGGAGGTTTTCATGATGCAGTCTTTCTGAAGGATCTTCATCCTCTCACAATATTTTCTTAAGGTCTTAATAAGGCCTTATTTCAAGGCCACAATGAAAAAACAATCAGGGTCCATTTTCCCAATTTTTAGAGTTACTGCCCCTGTGTGTGTGCCTTTACACGTTGTCTCGTCTCTGAAAATTTCAAAGCGAAAAACCATCACAGTTCTGAGTAATGTATAAAAAAAATTTTTTTTTTTAAACGGTGCTTATTACCCGCTATGGCGTTTTAAAAATTAAAATGATGTTTTCTCAAATCTGAAAAAACCTGACAAAGATCATTTTTCTGTTTATAGCCTTCATTCAGATTTGGATCTATTTTCTTACCATAAAAAAGATCCAGATGCGATTGCTGTAATATTTTCTGTATTCAGAAGAGTGTTGTTTTTTTTTTTACTTCAAAACCATACACAGAGAGTAAGAGTTCGTCAGTCAGTAATGGCTACATGTATATTATATTGAAACTATAACAGAAGAAAAAAAAATGTTCATTCTAAAACTGCGTGTTCTGTGACAGGGGAAGTAAGTAAGTAAAGTTCCTTCAAGGCCAAATGGGCCCAAAGAGCCGGTGCTTATCCCAGTTCAGGAGCGTGAAGCAGAATAGATGATTTTTACATCCTCTCCTAGACAGGACGCTAGTCTGTCATAGGCTTACTTCCCCAGCAGAATATGCCGATACCCAATTCGCGCCTGGGTGTGGAGAGGAAAAATGGTGTAAAGTATCTTCCCCAAGGACATAACGCGGTCACCTCCTAGATTCTTACCCTGGACCCTTGGATTAGGAGTCCAACGCTCTAACCGTTCGGCCACCGCGCCACCCTGTGACAGAGGAAGTTTACTGTTAAAGGAATATATTCCATAGTAGCTGCAGTAGAGAGGGCAGTGAGCAAAATCATGTTCATTCACAAGGAGTTGGTTTGTGACTTTCCCTACGTATTTCCCATGCATTCCTGTTGGCCTTAAATCTCGGACATTTCTGTGATTTTTTTTTCTTGTCCAGTCCAATATTTCTTCTGTCTGATGTTTTATTAAGCATTCCAAGCAAGGTCTATTGCTTTACATTTGTAGGGCTGCTAACCTTTATGAATTTTTCGTAAAGTTCCGGATTTTTCATACAATCTTACGATTGTACAATCGTACGAATTCTCAACTCTGAAGCATTTCAGAATTAATTTCTCTCTGGTGAACTCCTGGATAAAGCCAAGAAAGCTTGCAAGCTTTCTCTGGCTGGAAGTTGAGAGGCTTATCATGAAATAACAATGTAAATAGGTGTAAATAGTTGTATCCAATCAATGTGATCGAACATGACGTGTGTATGTTATTGTTATGGTAAAACGTATGTGAAAAGGAATAGCAGTTACAGTTAGTTGAGTTAGTGAGAATTTTATTTATGAAATACACGTGCAAGTTTAATTACCCTATGCATAATGCTTGTGGAAACAAACACTGGAAGAAAAAGGATGAAAGTTGTCGAAGGTAGGCGGATCGCATAAAGCAGCATTAGATGCGTTACTAATTTTTGTCTCATTTTACTAATTTTCTAAGCTCTTTTAACTCAAATCGATATCGATGGATTGGCAGCCCTGCATTTGCAAATAAATCGTCCACTCATTGAGTCTTGTACAACGGAGCACAAAGACAATTTTTGCTTTATGTTTTTGACGAATGGGGATGTTTTTGTTCTCAATGTGTTATAACTTTCTTAACTTTATCGTGTGTGCCAGATTTGCCAGATGGCCTGCCAGCCAATTGACTACACTCAAAATTTGTTGCCGTCCATGCATTTCATCTCTTCATCCGTTCGCACATGTTTTTTTCATATGTGTATTGTGATAAGGGTTACTTACTTATGCCTCTGTATCCCCGGAGGAACATAGGGCCAAAGCAACACTTTTCTATCAGACTCAGTTTTGGGCATCTCTCTTCAGCTTTGTCCACGTCATGCCGGCATTCTTGATTTCTGCCTCAATTCTTCTCCGTGATAAGGGTTACACTTGATGACTGTTTTGCATGATACAGTACTTTGTAGCGACCAGAAAAGTTTTGCAGGCTTTTTAGAATGTCCACCTCTTGGATGCAGGGTTTTTACCGATAGCTTGCTTGCATCCATGCATTATTTTCATAAATCCTTGCTGAATTTATTAACAATTTGCTGTTTGAGCTGGATACAAGATACTGACCTATTCACTACAATCGTGTGCTTGTATTATTGCTCGGTCATGTTGAATATTCCAGTCATGTTTTAGGCGTCATTTAAATAAATGTATTGCAAACTGTACTTGGAATATTAATAAATGTACGTGTATATGATTTCAATACTTTATTCAGCTTTTTGTTTCTCAGTAATTTAGTCTCTACGGCAGAAGATCAAAATGACTTCAGAGGACCAGACATTTTACTGGTTTATATCAAATTGTTCCCGTGACACCCTTAATGATTTACAGTGATTCAATACAAATTCTGTTTACTGTCAAAATACTAACAGCAACCCATTTTCATAAACAATCAGTGTGTTTGGAAATGAGTAGACCTAATGCTTTAGAAAATAGCCGCATTATTGCATTCCTTGTTAAAGAAGGTTAGAGAAACAAGTTTGTGATCTTCTTCTTCACGAACCGATATATGGGCTATTGGTCCTCAAAGAGTTAAACTTAACTGAAATCAATGCCCTCACCACTCAAGTCCAGAGAAAATGTTGGAAGGCACAGCTCCCTCCAGAGTCGCCCTACGATGGACCCCAGACGGCCAAAGAAAAAGAGGTCGTCCCAAGGAAACT